>PVLC010037155.1:0-15417 GCA_004027655.1 Graphiurus murinus | reverse complement strand
ACTGGGGATTGAACTCAGGGGCATTCTACCTCCGAGCTATACCCCCAGCCCCATTTTTTATTCTTTATTTTGAAACCGAGTCTCACTAAGTTGCGGAGTGCCTCACTAGGTAGCTGAGGCTGGCCGCGAACCCGGATCCTCCGGTCTCAGCCTCCCGAATGCTGGGATTACAAGCGTGCGCCACCACGCCCGGCTTATAGGTATACTTTTTCTATACATGAAGAAATAGTGGATTAGGAAGGTTAAGAAATTTGTATGTTATATAGCCTTTTTTTTTTTGCTGCCAGGGGTGCTCTACCACTGTGCTACATCCCAGCAATTTTTATTTTTTATTTAGAGATAGAGTCTCGAAAATTGCTGAGTCTGGCCTTGATTTTGTGATCTTCCTGCCTTAGCCTCTCAAGTATGTGTGGGATTACAAATGTGCTCCACCACACCTGGATCAAAATCCTTCTTAGTGAAATCCAAAGCTGAGACTACTTTTATGTTTTTCCACTATAGCCAAATGGACTGTAAGTTCCTTGAAGACTTAGACCATGATTTTGCATCAGTGTCTACACAGTTCATATTGCAGTGCCCAAGACATAGGAAGTATTTAGTAAATAACTGACTGACAAATGATTAAACCAGTCAGTTCATCAAGGTTTGCAGAGATTAAATGAATGACATACAAATTGTGAAAGCATCATACTCAATTAGGCATTATAATGATATCATATATTAATCAACTAATTCATACAACCAGATGAAGACTGGAAGGCCGAATGCACCAATGTTAATCACCACCAATATAATATTGCAGATCTACTTATGAGGAGACACTTGTAATGGGGAAGAGAGAATTGCAAATTGAGTATACTGACTGATCATTTCTGAAAAGTGGTGCAGATGGACCAGAGTTTTTTGCATGCTCACAGTACAAAACTATAAACTTCGTAGTTTATATAAACTTTCTCTCTTCCCTTCCCATTTCCATCTCACTCTCTCCCCCCATAGATCTGCTGCATTCAGAGGAGCCAGGGGCCTCTTCCTATTTAAATGTAGATGGATTTCTTCATATCTTTTACCCATTTCAGAGTGAAATGATATATAGAGTCTAGATTAAAGGAGGCCACATGGATAGACCAGGCCAGAGGGGTTTTCTCTTGAAGACACTGATACAAATATGTGACCTGTTATATGTTAAAATTTGTAGCCCCTTGTTATGGTTTGGATAATTGTCTCCCAAAAGCCCATGTGTTAAAAGCATGGTTATCAGCCTGTGGTACTATTTGAAGGTGGTGGAACTTTTAACAGGTGGGACCTAGTAGGAGGAAGCTAGGCCACTGGGGAGGAAGTTAGGCCACTAACTAACCTTGAAGGGGATATTGGGACCCCAGACCCTTCCAGTTCTTTTTTTGCTTCCTGGATACCAGGAGCTAAGCAGCTTCCACTGCTGCATGCTCTAGGCTGGATATGGTGCCTTACTACAGGCCTAAAGGCAAAGAGGCCAAACAAGCATGGACTTAAATCATGAGCCAAAATATACCTTTCCTCCTTATAAGTTGATTGTCTTAGATATTTTGTCACAGATATAAAGCTGACTAACATACTCCCAGAAGTATATGGTAGAATCTTAACATCTAGTGTCCCAGAAAATGACTTTATTTGGAGATAGGATCTTTACAGAGGTTATCAGTTTAAAATAAAGTTATTAGGGCAGGCCTTGACCTAATATGATGGGTGTTATTATAACAAGGGGAAATTTTGACACAGAGAGACACAACTAGAGAGAAGGAAATGTGAAGAGAGAACTCAAGGAGAAGAGGGTCAAGGAGAGAGAGAGAGAGCTGTCTCTCTTTGAGCTACAAGCCAAGGAGAGAGAGCTGTCTTTGAAGCCCCAAAGGGACCAATGCTGCTGATACCTTGATTTTGGACTTCCGGTCTCCTGAACCATGAAACTATCAATTTTGGTTGTTTAAGCCATCCAGGTTTTAGTACTTTGAATGACAGAGAAAAGTAATGTAGGACCACACTTATATTTTTGTGGAAGAAATGATTTTTTCTCTTTTTTAATTTTTCTTTTTTTTGTGGTACTGAGGATTGATCCCAGGGGCATTCTACCTTTTAGCTATTCCCCCAGCCCTATTTTCTATTTTTTTTAAATTTTTAAACAGGGCCTCACTAAGTTGCTGAGGGTCTCAGTTGCTGAGCCTGGCCTTGAATCTGTCATCTTCCTGTCTCTAACTCCCAAATACAGGGTGTGTACCACTACCCCAGGCTAGGAAGAAATAAATTTCTTAGAGTTTCAAAGTGACCCAAAATTTGAAGGTGCCTAATTAAAATTCCTCTGTAAATTGCCTTTAAATTTCTGCCAATAGGTTCTCACGTTGTAAGGCAAATATACTTTCAGATAACTGAACTATCTGATAGTTTGAGATAACTATCCCACAATGTAATTAATCACTGAACAGGAACCAATCCAAGCACAGGAACTGTCCAAGCTGATAAAAATTTGGATGGTCCTGGTCGTTGGCTAGTGAGTCTCTGCAACTGGACAGTGTGTTCCCAGGAAGGAATACTGAGGGCAGGTTCCTTTGACTAACAAAATCAGAAATTTCTCCATGTTTCCTTGAGAGGTTCTGGCTTTTCCTATTTTTTTACATTGGGGGTTTCACAGTAAATCATTATTTTATTTTATTATTATTATTATTATTTGCGGTACTGGGGTTTGAACTCAGGGGCATTCTACCTCCAAGCTACACCCCCAGCCCTATTTTTTATTCTTTATTTTGAAACCGAGTCTCACTAAGTTGTGGAGTGCCTCACTAGGTAGCTGAGACTGGCCACGAACCCGGAACCTCCGGTCTCAGCCTCCCGAATGCTGGGATTACAAGCGTGCGCCACCATGCCCGGCTAGTAAATCATTTATGATCCAATGTTTTAAATAGCTAAATGCTTATTCTCCTCACTCCCACTTATATTCATGTTCTTTTTTATTTTTCAGTCTATTGGCATCTGATTTCCAGGTGTGACTTTTTGTTTAAGATTGAATAGGAAGGGAGAAGAATGAAAAATGACAAGTGCAAGAGCTGAGATTGCAAAGGAATGAAAAGTACTCCCCTTTTCCCCTAACAAACACCATTACTTCTGTGTCTTTGTAAAATTTTGCAAAGATGTTCATGATTGGTTCTTGCAAACTATGACCTTTCCTAGGATATTTTCAGCACATAAAATGATGGAGGATGATAAAACTAGTATGGGCTAAGGAAAAAATCCTGACAGAACCATTCTGGCAGGAGGAAGAAAACTGCAGGGGACTGCCAACATTGCTCACAGGACACCAAGCAGGTCCCTAACCATTGTACCTACCTCTAGAGCCAAGTGGACATAGGTCATGGGAGTATGCTGGGCTTCTCAGTAAACTGCTTCCAAACATTTTTCAAAGTACTTCAGCAGAATCAGTTTAAAACCAAACAGTGAATATGCTTAACAGAATTATCCTTCATATTCACCCAGGAAGGCTGACTATAAGCATCTTGAATTGGCCCTCATATTTGGCCAGGTTCCAATTTTTTAAGAACTCTATGAATTATAAAAACATCAAAATTCATTTTATTGAGCTACTCAACTACTCCCTCTTATTACAGGAAGACTCTGAACTATTACAACCCAAAGCTATTAATCAAGCTAATGATGTTTTCATTGGCTATTGCTAACTAATGATGTTTTTATTATGTGGAAGGGCAAAAATACAATCAGATACATAAAGTATATAATGTACCTTCAGCCCCATTTATGGCTCTAGAAGCCACAGCACATAAATGGCAAAAAATTGTTCAAGAGAGGAGAAAAATAATGAAAAACCACTAATGTGATTCATTCTTTAATCCCTCAATTTAAAAAAATCACTGAAACATGAAATGAGGCAAAAAAAAGTTAATTGTACAACTGTCGTGGTTCATTTTGTGCTAAATTGACTGAGCCACGAAATCCTTAGATACCTGGTCAAATGCTACTCTAGGTGTGTCTGTGAGAGTGCTTTTGGATGAGATTAATATCTGAATCCACAGTCTGAAAGAAGCACACTGCCCCCCCCCAATGCTGGGGGATCTTATCCAATTACTTGAGATCTCCCTGAAAGACCAAAACAGCTGATCCCCTTATGAGTAAGAGGGGATTCCTGCTGTATGACTGCCATGAGCTGATATTGGTCTTTTCTTGCTTTCAGACTTGAACTGAAATATCAGCTCTTCTAGAGCCTTAAGCGTTTGGGCCCTCAGACTAGAACTTATACTGCTGGCTCACCTGGTTCATGAACCTTGGACTCAGACTTAAATACCACATTAACTTACCTCGGTCTCTAGATTGCTGAGTGTAGATCTTAGTATTTTTTAGTATTTCTCTGCCTCCCTAATCATGAGAGCCAATTCCTTATAACCAATTCACACACACACACACACACACACACTGGTTGTTGGTTGTTTCTCTGGAGACCCTTAATACTACCTATTAACATCACAGTACAGCATTGTCCTATGAGTAAAATGGCATACCATCTGACTTTAGTGGAATATTTAACTTTGACCAAAAAATAAATGAGAGAACAAAGGTTTTATACAGAAATATAAATTTAAATAATAACCTAAATTTAAATCCACTGCCTAAGGGGCATGAAAAGGAATGGTTTAGAAGATTCATCATTTGGGACTAGGTGGCTGCATGTAAGGTCTCCTTCCCTAGAATCATCACAGGATGTAAAAGTCAACATCAGCAATGGAATGGCAGTACTGGCGATTGAACCCAAGGGCATTCTACCTCCAAGCTATACCCCCAGCCCTAAATTTTATTCTTTTTTTTTTTGGAAACAGGATCTAAGTTGTGGAAGGCCTAAGCAGCTGAGGCTGGCCAGGGGCCTGTGATCCTGGGGTCTCAGCCTTCTAAGTACTGGGATTACAAGTGTGCCCCTCACACCCAGCGACATAAATCATTTAACATTTCCCATTAAAATGTTTTAAACAGGAAATAGATCAATTTACATGACCAGGGAGGAAAAGGTGCCATATTCATTGAGACTCAATATCTTTTTTAATAATCTGACATTTATTGAAAGTAAGGAAAAGACTTTCGTAGGGGTAACTGTGTTGAACAACACACACACACACACACACACACACTCACACTCACACACACACATCAGAGAGACAGCTTGAAATTCAGAAGAAAACTAGCTTCTGGGGGAAACTGGTCCACAGGAGAAAATGAATGGCTGTCAGGAACAGAAGAGGCCTCTGGGAGTAGGGAGGGTATGGGCCCTCAGAAGGTGAAAGGCTGATTCGCCCCCTCAGCGGAATGGCCAGCTGTCTGAACCAACGTCCATGGGCTGCAGTCAGCTCAGGCACCTCGAAGGTGAGTCCAGATGACTAAGAGCTGCAGTCTGTGGATGGGTGCAGTGGATGGTTGATGGCAGCGGCAGCGCAGGTGTGTGAGCAGAGTGATGCAGTCGGGCGGTGGCGTGTCCCGTGTGTAACAGGAGCCCAGCTTGGAGCAGGAGCACAGGACAGCGTCCAAATGTGTACGGGAGGGGCAGGGCTGGCAGCAGAGGGCGGCGGCTGAGGCAGCCATCCAGAGTGAGGCCCTGCGGCTGCAGCAGCAGCGGGAGCCCAGAGCACTATTCATGGAACAAAGGCAAGCATGACGCGGGAGGGGACAGGAGCGCAGGGGACATCGCGGCCACGCGAAGGAGGGAGGGAGGAAGAAGGGAGGGAAGGAGGGAGGGAGGAAGGCGCGGCGGCGGCGGGGGGGGGGGCGCCCGCGGCCACCCTGGCGGCAGTGACTGGCACAGCCCACCGTCCCGGAGCACCCGCCACAGGCGCGAGGATCTGGCGGCCTAGAAGTCCTCGTCCTCCTCCCATCCGAACACCCGCTTCATCTCGGCCAGGAAGCCCCGGTAGTCGTTGAGGAGGGGGCTGTCCTTCTTGATGTAGGGGATCACCCACTCCAGGGCCGGGCCCGTGAGGCGGGTGATGAGGAACGTCACCTTCAGGGCGTCGCTGGAGAACGTCTTGTCGTCCACGAACATGTAGGAGCCGGTCTGCACGATGAACTCTGGCAGCCGGTCGGTGTCGCCGTCAAACAGCTCGGGGAATGGAATCGGGTTCCTCCACCGCCGCGCCGAGGTCCGGATGGGCCAGGCCAGGAGGGCCTTCATCAGCTGCACCCGGCCGTCCATCGCGCTGCTCGCTGTCAGCTGTGCTTCGCTGGCTTTGCGGGGCTAAGCAGCTGTCAGCAGCTAGGCGTCACCGGAAGTGCTTGTTTGCGGAGGCGGGCCCAGGCCCGGGTAGGGGGGCGACGTCTGGGATGAGGCACGGGGCAGAGCCCCTGCGCCTGCGCGTGTCCTTCCACTAGTCTTGGTGGTCGCTAATGCGCATGCGCATCACTAGCCCCCTCCCCGGAGGTCGTAGTGCAGGTCTATCTAAGTCTCTAGAAGAGGCGGGATGGGAATCCGAGGGACAGGGCTGAGGTTTTCGACTGTGGACAGCCGACAGGGTGCGGGGAGGCAGAAAGGAGCCTAGTACAACTGGTCTTGTATGGTAGGGGCGGAACCCACTGCCTTTTGAGAGCAGAAAGGTCCAGGTTCAGGAAGATGAGGCCTTCTGCCACACCCCACTCATCCCCTCACTTACAAGCCCTTGGATATTCCTTTGTACACTTTGCCTTTGGAGGCCACTTTAGAACATACGTTTTCTACATTTTCCTGATTTTTTTTGTCCTCTCATCACGAGTAGTAAAATTTCCTAGTTGCAGATGTGGTTGTATTGCAGCATTAATAGGAAAGTCACAAATATTAGCAAACATAGTACAAACCACATGAACTCTTAATGTAAGAAAGGTTAAATTTTAAGAAATCTCTACATTTGCTATTTTTTCTTTGGTCCCGAATATTGAACCTAAGGGCTTTCTATCTCTAAGCTACACCTTTTTTCTTTTTAATTTTGAAATAGGTTCTCTCTAAGTTGCTGAGGTCTCACCACTTTGCTGAGTTTGGCCTGGAACCTGGGATCTTCCTGTCTCAGCCTCCCAAGTGCTAGGATTGTAAGCATGGACCACCACATCCAGCAGAAAATAAATAATTTAAAAATATATAATTTGTTAAGATCTAATTAAAGAAGTGATTCATAAAATAGGGCCTAGGGACAAACAGTTAAAAATGTAAATGTCAGAAAAATAATTTTTGAATATTTTTCATTGCTATATTATAATTGTACATGATAGTGAGATTCATAGTGATAGATTAATATATGCACATAGTGTTATTTGTTCTCTTTCCTTCCCCAAACCTGCCTTTTTCCTCCTTTCTTCCCTCCACTGATCTTCCACTAATTTTATTTAAAAAAAAAATTTTTTTTTTGGTACTGGCAATTGAACCCAGGGGCCTTCTACCTCCGAGGTACACCCCTAGACCTATTTTTTTTTATTCTTTATTTTGAAACAGGGTCTCACTAAATTGCAGAGAGCCTCACTAAGTAGTTGAGGCTGTCCGAGTACCCAGATCCTCCTGTCTCAGCCTCTCAAGTATAGGGATTACAAGTGTGTGCCACCACACTCGGCTTTTTTTTTTAATACTTTTTTTTAAATGCTAATGAAAAGAACAAAAAATACTCAAAAAGATATCCCCAGATCTGGAATGGGATGACTCAACATCAAAGAGATGTTAATTTTTTTTTTTATGTCAGAAGCTAGAGGAGTTGTAGGCTTAACTACTTTCCCTAGAGTTGCACAGGCATCTTTAGACAGCTGCTGTCCCATACCAACAGGCTAACTCAATAAATTTAACTCCATCTGTGTGTTTCAACAGTACCTGGTGCCCCCCCACCTTTTTTTTTTGTGCTGGTGATTGAACCCAGGGGCATTTTGCCTCTGAGCTACACCCCCAGCCCTATTTTTTACTCTTTATTTTGAAACAGGGTCTCACTAAGTTGCAGAGGGCCTCACTAAGTAGCTGAGGCTGGCCGCAAACCTGCAATTCTCTGCCTCAGCCTCCCAAGTACTGGGATTACAAGCGTGTACCACTACACCCAGCTCCCCCCCCCCAACCTTTCAAGTGCAAAATACCTCTTATGATCCTGGCTAACCTAGAAGTAATCATGGAAAGGGATTCTGGAAATTATTAAATTCAGTAGACACAATACAAATATACCACAAGATTGGTCACAGTTATGATGATCCACAATACATCCCAAGGCAATTCTTACCCCTCTGTACTTCAACCAGAACTGGCTATTTTTTTCTGCTTGACTGGCAATGTGATGGTAATTGGAGATGGGATTTGGGAGGTAGAGTGAGATGAGATCCTGAGGGTGGGGCTCTCAGGATGGCATTAGTGCCCTTATGAGAAGAAATACCAGAGAACTTACTCTCTCCATCGTGTGAGGGCACAGCTAGAACTGGGCCATTTGCAAGCCAGGAAGATAGCCCTCATCAGAACTCAATCATGCTGGCATCTTTATTTCAGATTTCCAACATTCAGAACTGGGTAGAATAAATTTCTGTTGTTTAAACCACCCAATTTGTGGGAGGATGTCAAGCATTCTAACATCTTCACTCAGGATTCTGAGGCTCAGAGAGGTTGAGTAATATTCCTGTAGTCCCTTACTAAGTGGCAGAGCTGCTACACTCAACTGTGAAGCTTGTGATCTTGATCACTTACACAGTGCTGCCCTTTGGATGTCCCTGAGACTCAGTATTAATTTGGAAATCCTACAGATCTCATCCGATGGTTTATTCATTTACAGAAAGCTAATTATGTTGGAATTGTTGGGTGGAATGTTCCTTGCTCCATTCCATGTCTGTCCTGCGCTAAGGAGAATAACATTTGTTGATGACCCTTGAACTCCCTCTGGAATCCCTTGGGAAGGTGCTGCCAGGGCTTCAGTAAGAGAACCTGTTAGCACTGAGCTGAAGGGTGTGATGAGGAGGAGATGAAAGGTCACCAGGTCTTGGGACACCAGAAGGGAGTGAGAGAAGCAAGAACCAGCACAGAGCCACAAAGCCTCAGCTTGAAGCATTTTGCTGGGATTCCCAAGTGGTCTAACTGTTGGAGACTATGATTACCCATGTTTTGTTAAAACTAGCCATGTGTTGTGTGCTGACAGTATAGACCTAGGAAACAATAGCCCGGATCTAGACGCCTATGACGCTTGTACTGAGATATGGTTGAGGGGCTTTGGTACAATCAGTATATTCAGACAATAGGTCTTGTAGGGGCTACTAAACCTCATGTAATGCTTTGTATGTTATGTTGCCATTGTATAAGCTAACGTTCCCACGTTACTTCTCTTGTATGAGCTAACGTTCCCATGTTCTTTTTCTTGTATTAGCTTCCTGGTATCATGGTATGAAAAGGTCCTGTGAAATAAACTTGAGGCTACAGTATTGACTGTCAGCCCTCCCAGTAACAGACTTAGTATTGACTTTGTCTTTAATCCTCACTCCCCCCTTCAGGACTGTTCTACTTTGCTGGCAGGTATAGCATCTAACATTTTATTAAATTTGATGTCAGGGAAAAGTGAACCCAGCAGTGTGGGCTGGAACTGCAATCATTCCTGGTGGCATGTGTGAGAAAGTAGGAAAGGAAAGAGAGATGGCCTGGTCTGCGGTTTCAAGCCCGGTCAGGATTGTGAAGGAGGCTCCAGCCTCACACATGCACTGCTAAGCTGGGCAGTCAGACAGGGAGGCAGGTGCAGAGGGTGTAAGGACAGCCCCACCACCCCAGTGGCTGAGCCAGGAGCTGCACCTCCACCGGACTTGGAGCTCCCATGGGGGCCTCTGCCCTATGCCCTCCCACAGGCAAAGGTCTGGAGTAGGGGATGTAGGAAAAGGAGTGGGAAACACTGTGCACTGGCTGGGGCAAGGCTCTGCATCACATCTGAGAACATACTTTCAGAGGTGTTCAGATGAGCCCTGGTCACCTGGAAAGGCCACTGGAAAATCGCATTGCTCATACTTTACTGTCTCAATGGAGTTACTTTCCAGCAGTGTCTGCTACACTCACTGTGTCCCTGTCATGTGTGCCCTGAGTTTTTTTTTTTTTTTTTTTTTTTTTTTTTTTTTTTTAACAAGTATGGTTTGAACAACAACAACAACAACAAAAACGAAACAAAAAAACCTTTGGGCACTGGTCTCTGGGAATTGGGAGGCCATGCTGCAGCTGTCCTGGTCTGGTTTGTCAGATTCTTCCAACCAACCTACGTCTTGGAGGCCCCCAGACCACCCATTCCCCAGCTGCCTTCCTTGGTAAGGGTGGGGGTGTGCTCCTGCTGGCAGAGACCTCTCACAGGCCCTGGGCCTGCTAAATACCATGTAATCCCTGCGACCTCCTCCTGTACGTGGCCCCCTGGGGAATCTGCCCAAGGTCTACCACAGGGTCATGGAGCAGAGGGGCCAGGTTGTATGCCATGAGTCCACTTTCAGTGTGTCCCAAAGCCTGTCATGGGGCATGAATCCTTCCTGACTTTGACAAGCATTTGTGGTATATGGCATGAATTGGTATGTGTGTGTGTATGGGGGGAGAATTTCCACAATAGGGGGCACCCTGATTTCTATGGAAGAATGTGTTGGGAGAGGAAGAACTATCTTGATTGGTACAGATTCTGCTTGACGTGGGGAAGGGATATTTCCATGGTAGCCAAGAAGGAGCTTTCTGAGAAAGGGTTTGTAGCAGGACATGGGATCAGTTTAGCCTGTGGTCCTTAGGAACTGCTCTCCAGAACTGAGAGAGAAAGTTCCATATTCATCCTGGTTCCAGGTGGTTGAGCAAGAACAGATGGCAACAGTCAGGGTGTCACTGTCAATGTGGCAGTACAAGGAGACCTGGCCTGATGCAGCTTGCAGTCAGACTGTTTCCCAGGACAGCCTGAAGTGTGACTGTCTCTGGGTCTTAGAACCCAAGAGCAAGCTGTATCCCTGGTTGGCCCCAGGGAATATCTGAGTGTGTGGTCACTCACTTGAGGGACCAAATGTCTGTTCTTCATCACAGTGATATTTGAACATCATTACAACTGGCCAAGTGCCCCTTGGCTTCTCTCCACTGCTTGGGGTCCTGCTTGAGCCCCTCTTTCTCTTTCTGGGAGAAAATGGGAATTCTAAGCCATAATAGATGATATGATATAGGGTTTTGTGTAGACAGAGCAGGCATTTATCAGTAGGCAGTATCCAATGTCCCCACAAAGCCACGACTTGCTTGTCCAAGGAGAGGGTGCCAGGTCAGAGCCAACAAGCCTGCTGGGGGAGTAAGGAGAGGAGAACCCTGCTCTTCCTCTAAAGCACGAGGCCAAGGGGAAAGTAGAGAAGTCTGTGCTGTTCTGCCCTGGACATCAAGCTGGGGTATGTGGCTGGATCAGTCCTAGATGACAGCCATTCTCCCGAGAACCCCTCTTTCTGTCTGAGCCACCCTAAATGGGAAAGAATGGAGGGCTAGGAGGGCTTGGGAACTAATGTGGCCACACTACTCTTGTGAGATTTTAACCTCACAGAGGCAGGGCAAGGGTTGTCAGCATTGAATGAAAGGTCAGGAGAGAAGTTTGTCTGTGGCTCTCGGAAACTGGCCCAATCGCGAAACAGCAATATATGTCAGCCAATATTTTCAAGACAAATAATGTCCCAGCCCAAATAAAAACTCACTATCATGAAATATGGAGGAGAATTTTGTGTGTGTTTGAACCAGTTGGATAAATGGGCGTGTCTGGCAGTGGTGCCAAGAAAAATCCAGATACAGAGCTTGACACCTGCCCTATGTTGTCCAACATAATGTCAGATCAAAGATGAGTAAGAATTCTTCACTTGAAGGGATGCTGAAGAATCTTGAGAAAGCACTTCTCATTTGCTGGTGATATGATGAAGGTACATCATTATAATAGTGGAAACTTGAAGACTCTTCTTGTGTAGCTATGATAACCACAATATTTGCACTCTCACTTGGGAAAGTGCTCACAGCTCTTAAGAAGAGTTAGCACACATGTGTCAGTTCATATTCACACCAACCATTTGGGCAGAAATTGTTATCTTCTTTGTTTGGAAGGTGACAACATGTTCAAAGGAATGAAAAAATGTGTCCAGGGTTACATAGATGGTCAGTGTAGGATGTATTTGTAGTGGGTACTTGCATTTGAGATTAACGAATGAGACCTCTGTTTACCTGTGTCATAGGTGGCATAGATTTGAAAACTATAGTGGGAATCATGACAACTTTCTGTTATGATTATCATGGCTGGAATGATGATGCCATCTACTTCAATAGTGGTGTCATGACAGGCAATGTGCCTCTGAAGATTGAACAGGAAGTTACTGCAGTTGTGGAAGAAGATGAAACATCTCATAAAATGAAAGCAATCAAAGTAAGATTAACTCTGGAGACAGTCTCTTATCCTAGTGGGCTTTCAATCTTCTTTCCTGGGTTAACTCAAACACACATGTGACCTATTCAGTGAATATAGTGTAAAATTTTAAATCCCACTCCCCTGTACCTCTAGAGTTTTTCTGTTCTAATATCTATAAATTTTGGTACTGGGGATTGAACCCAGGGGCATTCTACCTCTGAGTTACACTCCCAGCCTTATTTTATTTTTTATTTTGAAGCAGGGTCTCATTAAATTGATGAAAGACTCACTAGTTGCTGAGGCTGTTCTCGAACCTGTGGTCCTCCTGTCTCAGCCTCCCAAGTACTGGTATTATAGGCACGTGTCACCACACCTGGCCTGTTCTAATATTTGAAGAGAGTTTTTTTCTGTACCTAAAACTTGTCTTTTTTTCTACTTTTTAAACAATATTGTTAAGAATGACAATGATTGGACTCTACAAAATCCCACAATTTCAATATTTATGGTAAAAAACAATTCTCTAAGATATATATTCACAGTAGCGGAATTAATATGTTTAACATGGTGCCTTTTAAACATTTAAATAATAGCTTCATTGTGGTATCATTAGCATACCACAAAGTTCTAAGAATGCAGTTCAGTAACTTTTTTTAGGCTTTCCAGAGTTCTGTAAATATCAATTCAGGCCAAATCTTTACCATTTTAATGCCTATTGTCAAATTATCCTTTATCTCCATTGTACTAATGGGTTCTCTCAGCAATAGGCTATGAAACTGTCGTTTTGCCAATATTGGTTAAAATAGAAATATTATTGATCTGAAATCAGTGCAAAAATAAGACATGTCATTGCTATATTTGGAATTTCTTAAAGATTTAGTGTTGATATTAGCAAGTTTCACTTATTGGAACTACATGTACATTAGGGACATCACAACCTTTCTATGTTAGGAAAAGGAGATCTTTATGAAGAAAATTAGTGTATGAAGTTCTTGCATAATTTCTTCCAATAGCATATTTTTGTGTGTTTAATTTTCAAATAGTATAATGTCCATTTTATCCATGTGGATTTGGGTTCAACAAACATCCTTAGGTTCATTCCAATTCATAATTTACATGCATATTCACTTACCTTTTCTTCTGAAAGTTATTTATGTATTTACCATCAATTGGATAACCCATCTACTTTACCCCTATTGGTTGAAAGGCCATCTGCATCAAGCAATCCTTTCTCAAATGCATTTGAAACTGCCTGCATTATCTACTGTGTTAGTGGTGTTTGCACAGGAAAGAAAAGAAATTGGACCATGGAAGTTTCACATGAAACCTCAAGGTAGTGTGGAGTCAGGGCAAAGAAGTGAAAAGGTGTGATGGATTGTCCACTTGGATATGGACAGAAGTGAGGGAGGATGGACCAGGATCCTGGTGCTTTATTCTTCAGTGAAAGATAAACTCATTGAAATGACCTTAAGATTAAGACTGATAGTGGGAAAGACACCAACTGAGAAATAGGAATAGCAATTCAGTACGCTTTATGCCATTGCATCAGAAATGATTGAACAAGAAATATCACACCTATGACTTTGTTCTTAGGGAGTAAATCAATGGGAAGGCAATGCATCATGCAGAGGAGATAATGTGGAATCATGTCAATTAATTGCAGAACATCCATTAACTGCAATGTCATATTACCCTTTTAGTAATCCCTTGTTTTATGAAAATATTGATGATATTTATGTGATACTTTACTACTATATGAAATGTTGTGTTTTTCAAACTTGGCATATATATTTGTGTTCAGAAAGAAAAAACATCTAGAGCATGGTAAATACCATAATGGATTCAATAGTTGTCTTAGGTAAGAGAATTATGGATGATGGGTATTGTTTTCTGCTTTGTGCTAATATGTTTTTTTCTTTTTTTTATAATGAACATGTATTGTTTGTATAATTAAGAAATGCTTTAATTGAGGTCTGTTACTTCTGATAAGCAAAAATATTTGTATTACTCTCTGTCATAGATAAGCCCTAATGAGACTTTCAAAAATCTTTTCCCTATTTCTCATGCTCCTGTCCCACAGGCCCAGATCTTGAATACTCTGATTTTTGTCCCTGTTGTCTGAACTTGTGTTCAGGGTTCCTCTCTCCTTATTCCTGCGACTACTACCATTGACCAGGTAACCTCTTTCTTCTGTTTCACACACAGCTCAAACCTCAGTTCCTTCCTCTGTTTTCTCCCAGTTAAAATTTTCTACCCCTGGGCATTTAGCAATAACCATTTTCAAACTGGATTTACAGCCATTATCACAACTGACTTAGAACTAGTCATTTCTCCATTTTTCTGGATTGAATTATTTTAAATTACTAAGGACATTACATTTTTATATTTGGAACTGATCCTGTGAGTGCAGTAAACACACACAGGTGCACACGTAACATTTTGGATGCACTTTAACAATCCAAGAATCACAGATATAATTTTACCATCATCTCATGTCCATGATGTGTTTGTCATGTGAAATATATGGACTAGTGTTGAGGAGGGTTGATTTTGAACACCAGTGGTTTAAACAATGGTTGGAAGTGACTGATTTTCCTGTGAATAATAAAGTCTTTTGACTCTTATACAGGAATCTTCTGTCCTTACGTAGAACTGTGAAAGGATCACTCATTGAATTATAGTCATTTTTATGGGGATTCTTTGGGAATCATACAAGTTCCTGTTTTTAAGTTTTTTTTTTTTTTTTTTTTTTTTTTTTTTTTTTTTTTTTTTTTTTTTTTTTTTTTTTTTTTTTTTTTTTTTTTTTTTTTTTTTTTTTTTTTTTTTTTTTTGGCGTTACTGGGGATTGAACTCAGGGGCATTCTACCTCCGAGCTATACCCCCAGCCCTATTTTTTTATTCTTTATTTTGAAACCGAGTCTCACTAAGTTGCGGAGTGCCTTACTAGGTAGCTGAGGCTGGCCGCGAACCCGGATCCTCTGGTCTCAGCCTCCCGAATGCTGGGATTACAAGCGTGCGCCACCACGCCCGGCTTATTTATTTATTTATTTTTGTGGTACTGGGG
>PVLC010037154.1:0-15386 GCA_004027655.1 Graphiurus murinus | reverse complement strand
TTTTTGTTTGGTTTGGTTTGGTTTGGTTTTTTCCTAATGTCAGGGACAGTGGGCCATGGGGTATAACATGTAAGGCCCTCGAGGGGTGTGGAGTTAGACTAGAGATTAAACAGGTGCACATCAGAGACGATGACCATGTCATCAGGGACCTGGAAATCAACAGTGATGGTGAGGAGGGCTAAACCACTGTGGAAATGACATCTGGGATAGTGAGGGTGACAGCAAGGACAGAAAGGGTACGGGAGCACTGAGCCTTATGCACAGAAAGGAGGGAGAGAACTGGGTGCATGAGGGTGCTAACATCAAGGCACACCTGATACACCAGATCGCCTCCATTCCATTAAGGCTGCTGAACTGTCGAATGGTTAAACTGGCCAAATGTGCTGGAGCACACTTATAATCCCAGTACTTGGGAGGCTGAGACAGGAGGATTGCAAGTTCTAGGCAAGCCCTCAGTAACTCAGTGAGACCCTGTTTCAGAATAAAAAATAAAATAAGGCTGGAGGTGTTGCTCAAAGGTAGAATGCCCCTGGGTTCAATCCCCAGAATCACACACACACACACACACACACACACACACACACACACACACACACAGGTTAAAGTGGTAAATTATATGTTATATGTTTTTCATCACATTTAAAAAGCCTAAAACAAAACAACAGTGCCCGCTTTTTGGTTATATAAAAACTAGAATCATGGAGAAGGGCCCCGTTTTGGACTGCAACTGCCTTAACTCTTGAAAACAGTCTAGTAATGTTTGCTCCACCTGCCCGAGGTACACATTTCTCTTCTCCGCCTTACCCTCCCGGAGCCTGGGATTTCTAGAAGGCCTGAAGTGACCGTAGGGGTTTCTCACATCTCTGTGGTGTTCATTGGCCTTAACCATTTTCACAACGAAATTGGTGACCAAATCTTGTCCTCAATGGCTTTGGCAGTTCACACTGTTCTTTCTTATTGTTGCAGCCATCCCCACCATCCATCTCCAAACTTTTTCATCTTCCCAAACCAAAGCCCCACACCCACGAAACACCAATCCCCACTGGCCCCTCCACCAGTCCCGCCGCCACATCACATTCTACTTTCTGTCCCTGAATTTGACACTTCTGGGAACCCCACATAAGTTGAATCGTACGATATTGCTCCTTGCGTGACTTAGGTTTCTTTTAAAGAAGTTTGGACCTTTTTTCTAAGGGGCCCCTTATTATTATTTTTTTAATGGTGCATGTACTAGATTTACATACATTTTTAGACGCAGTCATACACCTTTTTTCATTACTGTCCTGTTTCCATTGCTCCCTCTGCTTCCCCCCTCCACCTGCAATGTCAGGTCCTCCAAACACGTATGCACAAGCTTCACTCCATATGGCCACATGTTTAAGGACATTAAAGGAAAAGAAGCCTATTAAAGAATGTTGACATGTGATCACTTAATGCTCCCAAGCTCGGCATTTTTATAGCGTGCTACCATTTTTCCTAAAGACCAGTCATAAAATCTTAAATGAGAAGCTTATTCCAGTCTTATTCCGAGTCTCACTAGGACCAAATTGAAGTGTTTGGATGAAGCAGTAACTCAGAGATAAGACCTTCTGTTCTGGGGACAGATGTTCTGTGAGGACAAGTATGTCTTGGTACTGTTGTAGACAACGACACAAGCAACCAGACCCCCAGACCTGCATCTGGGCTCATCGTAAGGAAATGCCAAGGGAGGACAGAGGGACTGCATGGCACCTTCCCCCGCCACCACAAAGGGTGTTCCCTTCTGAGATAGCCCTACGAGAAGGCCAGTCTGGACCAATCCAAAAATATGTGGGGTTTGTTTGTTTGTCTTTAAGAAATAGAAAAGTGAAGGTTTTTTTCGAAATCAGGGCTCAGGCAAGTTTTTTCTATAAAGAGCCAGATAGAGCTGGGCATGGTGGTACATGCCTGTAATCCTAGTACTGAGAGGCTGAGACCAGAGGATCTCAGGCTGAAGCCAGACTCAGCAACTTAGCAAAACCCTTAGCAGATTAGAAAGACCCTGATTCTTTTTTTTTTCTTTTTTTTTTTTTTGCGGTACTAGGGATTGAGCTCAGGGGCATTCTACCTCCGAGCTATACCCCCAGCCCTATTTTTTATTCTTTATTTTGAAACAGGGTCTCACTAAGTTGTGGAAGACCCTGATTCTAAAAACATATAAATAAATAAATAAATAATAAAATCCATGGTGCAGCTCTGAGGTAGAATGCCCCTGGGTACAATTCCCTGTGCCAAAAAAAAAGAAAAAGAAAAAGAAAAAAAAAGAGCCAGATAGTAAATTCATGAGATTTTTCAGTCTCTACTATCTCTTTTTCAGCTTCTCTGCTTTGTAGAATAAAAGCAGCTATGGACAAATAAGTATACAAATGGGCATGGCTGTGGTCCCATGAAACTTTATTTACAAAAACAGGTGGTGAGCAAAATCTACAGTTTGCTAACCCTTGCTCTAAACATCAAGGGGGAGGTGATGTTTAGAAAGGAGAGCCAACTTCTGTTGAAGAGTTATTTTAAGCCGGACTCCAAGCATCTAACATGACTTGTGTTGTTATTTCTCCCATTGTGGATATGGAAGCTGGCTGAGAGGGGTCAGGGGACGGCACAAGTTAGTTCACATCAAGCTCAGACCTGATTCCAGAACTGGTGCATGCTCTATGAGGGCAAGATACTTATGTTTCTCTTCACTACTCCATCTCCAGTGCCCAGAACAGAACCCAATGCAGTGTAGGCTCAATAAATATTTCCACAATTAATAAATGAACTATGATTCATAACTACTTAGCCTAAATCCATTCAGTCACAAACACCAGTCAAGTGCCAGGCTTTGGGAATGGTGCTAAAAGGAAATTAGACCTGTCCTCTCCTCTTATTCTCAGGACCTTACCACCATGGATCCATCTGATTGGTTCTAATAGAGCTGACGTGCAATAAATATCACACTTTGCCCCTAGATGTCACTGCCCTACACTTAAGCACAGAATGGCTCATTGTCAAACCCCCAGAGTGGTAGCCAAACAGCTGCCATTCCTTGGGCATCTTCTCTGAGCCAGACCCTGTACAACTCATTTTATTCTAATATCACCGGTGCTACTTGGGGATGTGTGACCCCACTTTATCAAGGAAGAAATTGGGGCCTAGGAAAGTTAAGCAACTTGCCTAAGATCACATCTGTCAAGAACTGGGATTAGAATGAGGTCTTTTAGCTCCAAAACCTTCCATTCTTTCCTTATACCATACTTAGAGAATATACATGAGCCTTCTTTCTCCCCCTACCCTTGGCCATTGTATAAAATGAGAAATGCAGAATCAGAGAGAGGAAGTGATTTGCCCATGGCCACTCAAAGAGCAAGAAATGGAGCCAGGATTCTAACTCAGATCCATATAATCAGGTCCATATAATCTCAAATCCTTCTAAGTCAAGTCCATATAATCTCAAATCCTTCCAAAGTCCACTGCACCCCGCTACCATTAGGAGCAAAAACTTCATTCTTGCTCCTAATGGTAGGACCATACTATGTCAAGAGGGTAGTCCTGTTGCTCCTCTTCTAAGGTCGCTGTGCCCCGTGCCAGATTCATGGAGGAGAAGCTGCTTGGGCTGTCTTGAAGTCAGGGTAGGGGTGCGCCAGCAGGAAGGTGGTGGGGGGATATCAAGGGGTCAGGCACAGCTTGGGCAATGCCTGGAGCTCAGCCTGGCATCCCGCATCAAGAGCTGAGACTTCCCCCAGCTGTCCTGGGAGTCCCAAAGTCCTCAGGCATTTCTTCCTTCCGCCCAGGTCCTCAAGGCGAGCCGAGAGTTGCCTTGTTCCCCAGAGGATGAGGGTTAAGTCAGGTCTCTGCAGAGCATCAGCGGTTCGCTGGATCCTTCTCAAAAACTCAAAGAGGGGGCTTCGCCAGCGCCCTACCCCCTGAGTAAAGTGGTTTTGGTGGATTTCATCAGCAACACTTTCTTCTTGGTGTTTTTACATTCAGCCACAGAGAGACCTCTTGAGTTTCTATTTCTCCATTAAAAATGGCTTTAATCGTTAAAAGCCAGACCTGGTGGTATTTCTCAAGCTTCTGTCTCAGTTTTGTTTATTTTTCCGTGAGTCTTTTCCAGAAGTACTTTATCGCATTCGATGTTATTTGTGGTGGGTGAGGGAACATAAACCTGCAATGTGTGAAATACAAGTTAGCTTCCGTGCTGGCAGCACCTATCCCCAAGCCTCTCCCTATCAACGGGTGTAGAGTAGAGTGGGACTCTCGTGGCAACATAAAATACCCCAGGCTGCAAGGAGGATGGGCCTGAGTTATACTGTTTCTTTTTTATATCTCTTCATCCTGATTCAACCATCACACTTTTAACTGCCTTCCACATGCCAGGCCCTGTTAGGTGGCTTCCCTCCTCTGCAGGGCTTCCTGATTTGCTGAGGAGGGCAGCCACATACTCCACTTGACCTGGCACCTGGCCAGTGCCATAAACAGTTGGGGGTGTGGACTCTGAAGAAAGAAGGAGTTTAGCTTTATTGTACAGAGAAAAATACCAAAAAAACCAAACAAACAAAAAATAGTGGCCTGTTTCTTCATCTGTAAAATAGGAACAGTAATATCTGCCTTTATATAAGACAATGCATGCATGTAAAACCATCAACCTAGAGGCAGGCACAAAGTAAATGTTCATTAAATGTTGCTATCTCATTGTTGTTACTACTGTTATTATTCCTGATTATTAAGTATATGAACAAGTGCTCTGAGACTAATTAGTTCTGAAGGGGGGGGTGGTCAGAGAGGACTTCATGGAGGAGGGGGAAGTAGATCTGAGTCTTTAAGTATTATTAGAAGGTTGCCAGGCAGGAAAGAATGGGGTGTTCCAGACTAAGGGACCAGCATCTACAAAGACCTGGACGATGAAAACCACAGCTTGCCAGAGATTAGGAGTGAACAGATTTCAAGTGCAGGTGTGTATTTGGGAGTGGATGGGCCAAGCTTATGAAAGGCCTCAAATGCCAAAGGATTTATCCTGTGGATATTGGGGAGTGTCAGGAGACTCTCAAGCTGAGAGCCCATGCTCTGGTCACTGCCCTGGCCCAGGAGCCCCTCAATCACTGTCCAGGAAGCTTTCTCTTACCTCTGCCTCCCTCCACTCCTTCCCTCTGCAGATTATCAAAGACCAAAAACTGCTTGTGATCGTCGGAGGCATGCTGCTGATCGACCTGTGCATCCTGATTTGCTGGCAGGCCGTGGACCCCCTGCGCAGGACAGTGGAGAAGTACAGCATGGAGGTAAGCAGCCGGCACCAGCAGGAGCTGGGCCTGCAGGATGCGGCTCCCAGGCAGGGACAGCGAGGGGCAAGTCCCCCGACTGCATGATTCCCTACCAGGAACACCTCCTCAATCCCATTTCCTTCCACTTGAGACATATAGTGTTTCAGGAGGGCTGGAGATAAGGTACCGTGAAATAATTTAATATCCATCTTAATGTAGAATTAAGGAGAAATGCTGAGCTGCTCAAAAGAGTATATTCTGGGCTGGGGTATAACTCAGTGGTAGAACTCTTGCCTAGTGTGCTTTAGGCCCTGGGTTCTATCCCCAGCACTGAAAAAAAGAAAAAAAAAAGTAAAAAGAGTATATTTTCATATACTGTACAAGCCCTCATGGATGTGATCCTTCATTTGAGTAACTATGCTGCATTGTTACCCCTCCTGTAAAATAAGTCCCCTAAACTGTGCTCTTGGGAAATAAGCATTCTGATCCTTCCTAGTTACCATGTCATGTTCAAGGTGTGATGAACGATATATTTCTTTGCAAACATTTGATATCAGAAATATGTTGTTAAGATCAAGACCTTACATGAAAGTATTGCTAAATATCTATTTTAATTGTCGTGCATTCAACTCCGCCCTGAGCTCACACTGGTCTTCCCAAGACAGTCCACGTTAGGGAAATCTGGGTCCCTTGAAAGTCACCGCTTTGTTGACATTATATGTGTCTTTGTGGACACAAGCCTGTCACAATGGGGTGTGCTGCTTGTGATATTGCCATATGGTGTAGCAAATTCTAGAGATGAGAATCTCTGTTTCTCTCACTGCAATATTAGGGAAATCTTTTTGTGGAATTTAGTGTGGATTCCTAAAGTAAACTGGAAATGGTGGTTGTATGCACTGGAGACAGGTTTTATCCTTCTAGTCAGGAAGGTTTGCAGGCAAATAAGACACGTGGCCACATTCATCTTGTTGCAGCCAGCGTTTACTCAGCCCAGTAAGAAGTTATGCAATCAAAGAATGCCATTTAGGAAAGAGATTTAGGACCGGGTCCTTCCATCTTGCCACCTTGCAAATACATCCTGGGAGGAAGCCGGGCTCTAGACAGGCACAACCGGAACTGAAAAGAGGACAGATCCTGGCTGTGCCCAGGGGCCAAGGGGGTGGGAGCTGAGTTCACTCAGGCAGACAGGCCTTTTCCAGAGGGGGTGACATCTGGTCACTGTTCACCGTGCACAGTTGGCAAAAGAGTGCCTCCCGCCTACTCCCAGGATTGAGAAATCCAGACAGATGTCAACACCAGGAAGAGCCGGCATTGGTCACGTGGGCCCCTGAGTGGAGGTAGTCTGGAGGAGTGATAGTAATGGCCATACTGGTCATTGTGGTGATGGCGATGATCACGGTGATGATGATGGTGGTGGTGGTGGTGGTGGTGGTGGTGGTGGTGGTGGTGGTGGTAGCTGGCTCTGTATGTTATTTAATCTTCACAACAATTCTATAAAGCAAGTATGATGGTTAACCCCATTTACCCATGAGGAAATGGAAACCGCGAGAGGTTGTAGAACTTACTCAAGGCTGCCTAACTGGTTAGTGACAACATCACTAACTATCCTCACACCCACTGGCCTGCCTCCCTCCAACACCTGGACAGCTCTGTGTAGCTTGACCAGCTTTCCCAGACCTTTGTTCCTCGGCCACCAATCAGCAAAGCGGGTAGCACAAAGAAATGTCTCCATAGCCTACCGATAAGGACTCAAGTTAGAGTCAAGGGCAGACTGAGGGCCCAGGATACCAGGGAAGGGGAGCAAAGGGAACACAGAGCTTGTGGGGGGGTTGGAGCCGGGGCAGGTGAACAAAGACCAGACCCGGGGGCTTGATGCTCAGTGGAGGTGGAGGCCACACACGCATACGTGGTCACCGGGCTCCAGTGTGTCAGGCAGAAGGCTGCGGGGCTGGAGCAGCCTGAGTCCATAGAGTTTGGAAGTGGGGAAGCCTGTCCCCCAGGACATTCAAACATGTGTGCCATCTAGCTTGTGTGACTGACAGCTGCAGTCACAAGATCTTACCTTCCTTCCATTCTGTAATACAGGCCACTATTGTGGATAGCTCTGTGCACAGAACTCTAGCACATTCTAGACCTTCCAAGGACATGGTTCTCATTTGAGGAGCCCTGGGGTGTCATGGAAGGATTTTCTGCACAGATGAGGAAACTGAGAGCAGAAAGGGGGATGGTCCTGCCCAGGGCCACCTGCACCATCCAAGGCAAGGGCCAGATACACTACGTCTGTGTTTTCCTCCGCTGAAATTTCTCTCTGGATCTTTTCTGGCTGCTCCTCTTTTCCTTCTCCTCTTTTGGGGTTGCCCTGTTGCTCTGTTGCCATGGCAGCAGAACCCTGTGATTTGTCAACCTGCTGCCCTGCAGTTTATTGTCGCTTTCCACCAAACCATGCCAAGCTGTGTGTGTGTTTCCCTCAGACCCTCAGTCAGCCACAGAGTGATGGAGAACCATGTGCCAGGGCTGAGGCAGCCTGCAGTCTCCTTCCAGGGGCTGTTTTCTCCAGGACTCTCAGCCAGAGAGGAAGTCTAGGCTCTGGGGGGTATACAAGGGTCTTTGTAGTCTGCTCTCCCCCCTCCCCCTGCCAGCCTGCCCCAGACACCAGGTTTGCTGTGGACTCTGCACATCTCAGGCTTCTGTGCATAGGCCTTGCCCTGTGTCCACATCTTGCCCCCTTCCAGGACCTTCTTTGCCAGGTGAATGTCTTGATCTTCAGCACCTGGGTCACCTACTATGGAGACGCGTCCCCACCCCTGAGTTGGCTGGCCCTGTCCGAGTGGAGGGCCTGCCCGGCCTGCCCCCTTCTCCAGCTGGCTGGAGGTTCCTCGCTCATGACTGCTGAGCACAACCCTGTCCAACTCCCACTGGACCACCAGCTTCCCCGGGACACCTAGGCCACACCTGAGCTAGCCCTCACACCCTTCAGCATCTTCCAGGGCACACAGATGATCGAAGCAGCCTCCGCCCTGGGTACCATGGCGTCCATAGGCTACTGGAGCGTGGAGCAAGCATGCAGGCAGATTAGCACTGTTACTTCAGATAGCAGAGTGTCTGGCTGCAGTTAGAGGTAAACAAGCAAGACAAAGGGCTCGGGAATAACAGGAAGGATCCAAGGAAGAGATTCTCCCCTGAGACTGCACACAGGTGTCTGGGGAATGAAACCCCTGGAGTCCTGCAGAAGACAGTCTAGCTCCACATCTTTGTTCGTTTTTATGTAATAAACAAGGACTGTTCTAAATGCTTTACAAATATGAACTCATTTAATTTACTCTTTATAACAACACTGTGAAGGAGAAGCTATTACTTTCTCCATTTTATAGATGAGAAAAGCGGGGCACGGAGAGGTTCAGCAATTTGCCCAAGGTCACACAGCCCGTAAGAGGTACAGTCTGGATTCCAGCAAAGGCACTCTGCTTTCAAGTACGCTGCCTGCACACACAGGTAGAGGAGCTCTCTGAGGAGGGGAGAGAAGACCTGAGTTCTGGTTTCACCACCTCTTTCCCTTTTCAGGGCTCAGCATGCAGCACCCCTCAAAGCAGGCTGACTCATGGCCTCTGGGCCTCTACCATGCCTCCCCCTCTGGTTCATGACCCGCCCCAGCCTCTTTGTGTACCCCAGACCAACTCCAGCCTTACCGTCATTCATTCAACAAAACTTAGCAAACAGCCACAAGATGCAGCCCTGCCTTTGGGACCTTTGGAGCAGTAGGGGAGACAGACAAGTCTGTGGCTAATTCACACCCCGCACAGGACAGCATGCTGGGGAGAGTTCTAGGTGCTGAGGAGCCCAAGCAGAGACACCAGCCTGGCCTCCTAGGGTCAGGGAGGCCCCTGGGCTGAGAGGCAAGAGCAGGTGAAGGGGTGGGAAGGCCACTCAGGCAGAGAGGGGTGCGTGGGGAGCAGGCAGGTTGTCCCACTGACTAAGTGCAGAGGACATCAGCAATGGAAAATGTTTGATGCACACACACCCATCAGCACAGCGACTGCATGAGGGTGCACTCCTAGAGAAGGTCTCCCACCTGTGCCCAGGGCCCCCACTGTGGGTGTTCAGAGCCGCACTGCTCCAATAGCTCCAAACTGGGAGTGTCCCAAATGCCTCTGGGTAGCAGAATGGTAACACAATGGAAAGCAAAAGCAGATTTCTTCATATAGATGTTGTACATAATTTGTTAGATTTATGTCTATTGCAATTTGTTTGGGTGCTAACGTAAATGGTGTTGTTTGTTTTTGTTTTGAATTGCAACTGCTAGCCAGGCATGGTGGTACATGCCTATAATTCCAGTATTTGGGAGGCTGACACAGGAAGATTGCAGATTCAATAGCCTCAGCCACCTAGTGAGACTCTCATCAACCTAGTGAGACCCTGTTTCAAAATAAAAATAAAATAAAATAAGACTGGAGATGTAGCTTGAAGGTAGAATGCCCCTGGGTTCAATCCCCAATACTACCAAAAAAAAATTACAATTGCTCATTTTCAGTATACAGGCAAGTAGTTGACCTCTGTATATTAATTTGCAATCTGGCTATAATTGCTTATTAGATACAGGGGTTTTTGTGTTGGTCCTTTGGGACTTTCTGCATAGACAATGATGTTGTCTGCAAACAGACACACTTCTATTTCTTCTCCCCCAATCTGTATACCTTTTATTTCCATGTTTCCTTTTTGTTGTTATTGTTGTTGTTTGTTTTGACTTACTAAATTAACTAGGACTTCCAGTGCCCTGTTAAATAGGAATGATAAGAGGGGACATCCTTGCTTTGTTCTTGATCATAGGAAGAAGGCATCTAGTCTCTCACCATTAAGCATGTTAGAATATCTTGTTTTCCTTAAAAGGTTAAAAAATATGAAATAGTTCTGATGTCCAAAGTTGAGGGTGCCTCTGGGGAGGTGAGAGGAAGGGTAAAGGCTGACATGGGCCAACCCCAGGTTTTTAAAGGCCTTGTGCTAAGTAGAGGAGTTTCAACTTCAGAATTAAAGGGATTTAATCATGGGAGTGACATGATCATATTTTCCCTGGCTGCAGGGTGAGAACAGATGGAGGGGTGCGGCTGGAGGTCCAGAAATGGCTAGATGTTTTTGCAATAATTCAAGCAGGAGCAGATGATGACCTAAACCAGGGCAGTGGGAGTGGGGATTAGAGAGAAGTGAATGGTTTTGAGAGATATTTAGGAAGCTGATGTGACAACACTTGGCGATTGAAGGACTCTAAGCAGTGGGGTCCGGGAGGCAGCAAGGACCATGCCCGGATTCCTGCCTAAGTGGTGGACAGCAACTTCTTCACTGAGGCGGGGTGCAGAATGAGGAATGGGTTTGGGAGGAAACATGGGGCCTCATTTCTGGTCATAAATTTGAGATGCCTGAGGACCTCCTAGGCAAAGGGGCCCAGAAGAGGAGATGTGGGTCCTAGACACCAAAGAGTAACTTGTCCAGAAGATAGAGGTTTGTGGGGAGGCAGTTAGAGCCTTGAGGATGGGAGCCCTGGGAATGAGTGCAGAGACCCAGAGCGAATGCGTAGAGTGAGAAGCAAAGGAGGCCTGGCTGCAGCCTGGGGAACCGCTGAGGGGCACTGGGTGCTAGAGGAGGAGCCAGGGGAGGGAAATTTGCAGCAGTGGTCAGAAAAGCAGGGAGCAGTCAGGAGACAGATGTCCATGGGAAAGGAGGGTGAGAGAGCAAGCTATCCACAGGCAGAAGGTCAAAAGTGAGTCGTCCACACATAGGGAGAGTTTGAAAAAGGAGGGAGAGGTCTCCAGATGGCGATGAGGACTGGCAGGTGTGTCAGGACCTGGCCCGGGGCTTGGTGCTCCTGCACAGCGTCTCAGCTCAGCCTCTGCTCTGCAGACTGATGGGAAGATTGGCTGTTTCTGCATTTCAGATACAGCAGGTGTGGATAAACCTGCCAACTGTGTCAAAAGGGTTGTAAAATGTGGTTGGGATTCTTGGAAAAAAGGAAAATAACTTTTATTTTTTTAGCATCTAGACTATTAGTGGTAATGATGAGTAGGTATTGGACACACAGGTCTAGGGCTGAGGAAGAGGTGTGGGTTGGAGATGGGAATTTAGAGGGATCAACACATAGATGGCACCAAAAGCCCTGGGTGAGGGCACCAAGGGAGCCATAGAGATGGAGCAGAGGAGAGGACCAAGGACTGACCCAGGATCATGCCAGCATTCAGAATCCAGGGAGACAGCAGCGGAGACATGGCTGAGAAGCCCAAAGCTGGATAGGAAGAAAATCAGATGAGCGTGGGTTCCTGCAAACCAAATGATGAGGGAAGTGTTTCAAGGAGGAAGTTTTGATGAACTACGTCAAGTGCTGCTTTTATATCAAGACAAGACGAAGAATTGTGTGCGTGTGTGTATGTATGTATGTATGTATGTGTGTGTGCATTTACACATATACCCATATGAGATTTTTTAAATGAAATAATTTAAGATAATTTTCCCCCAAAGTAATGTCAGTATATACAGATGATATGAAGACAGACAGTAGTCCTAGACAGAAGGGTTGTTTTTCCCTGGTCTTCCTTCTGCATTGGGCCACCAGGTACACCTCCATCTGACCATTCCAAAATGGTTTCCATGTGGAGAGACGCGGCGGATGGCACCCAAGGTCACTGAACACTGCACTCTCAAGCAAGCCACAGGGTACCCTGTGGCAGCATCCTGAGCCACCTGTGCTCACTGAAGTCTCCCCCATCTGCTTCCCAGGCAGGCTGCAGGAAGACAGGGAATCATGTGTCTTTCAGTCACCCACAGGAGCCATGTGTGTGGCATGCATTTACAGAAAGGGTGGAAGGCTGGTCCCCACACCAAGAACTGCCTCCACTGGTTTCTGTGGCTTTCTGGCCACTCTGACAGTAATCAAGGTGAGGGTGGCTTGGGGGCACAGGAGCATTTCAAACTTCCCTCTGTGTCCTGTGATCTCCCTATTCTCTTTTTGTGGAAGCAAACAAGGGATGTGGAATCATGGAACTGAACTTGGCTTTGAAATGAGTGGCTTGCACTAGTTATGTTTCTATGGAAACAGATATGAGAAGAGGCAAACACACTGAGTTTTAAATAATTTTAACTTTTATCTACTACCTCCCTCTACAGTTGCTCTGGGAGGGAGGGAGAAAAGAAAAAAGAAAAAAAAAACCCAGGCCTAAAGCAGGCACTTTGAGGAAGCAGCTGGTGTCTTCACAAAGCTGGTCCAAGCCCCGCCTCCCGCTATTCATTGTGAAATAAACTGCAGAACGGCTGGGCTGGGTGGGGGAGTGCGCGGACCAGGGTCCATTCTGCTCCATGAGCTGCTCACGGGCAGCCTGGTGACCCAAGGCTTCTGATGCTAAGGGTCACACTCCAAGTGGTGGGTCAACCCTGCTGCAGCCCCAGCTCTGGACCGCAGAACAGTTCTTTGTCACCCACAGTCATCTATAGTGTCCTAGACGGCCGGCTGGGGCCCCAGCCAGAAGCAGATGATGGCCCAGGCAGGGCAGGGGGCTCCTTGAGGGGCTCCGGTCAGTCCATTACCCAAAGACAATGGCTAAGTCCCCCCAAGGATGGCTGTGCGTCTGAAGTTCTGATCATATCGTCTTCTTGCCTAAAACCCTGTCTATCCGCTGGAGGATGAAGCCTGTACTCCTTAGCACAGGCTGGGAGGCCTTTGATGACCTGGCCTGTTTGCCTTCCAAGCTTCATCTCTCCCAAGACCCTTCCTCCCTCCTTAGGCTCAGGCTGCTCTGAACTACAGATATTTCTCCAAAGCATCATACTCTATGCCTTTCTGCCCTTGTTTTAGTTTGCTTTTTATTGCTGTGACCAAAATACCTGACAAGAGCCAGGTGTGGTGGCCACGCTTGTAATCCCAGTACTTGAGAGGCTGAGACGGGAGGATCTGGGTTTGTGGCCAGCCTCAGTTACTTAGTGAGGCCCTCCACAACCTAGTGAGACCCTGTTTCAAAATAAAGAATAAAATTAGGATGGGGGGTGTAGCTCAAAGTAGAATGACCCTGGATTCAATTCCCAGTACCACAAAAAAAAAGAGAACAACTTAGAAGAGAAAAGATATATTTGGCTCATGGTTTCAGAAGTTCAGTCTTATAGTCAGCTGGCTCAGAGCATGTGGTGACAGAGCATGGGACAGAGCATGGTGACAGAGCATGGGAGAGGAAAACTGATTGGGGTGGCTGGAAGCAGAGAGATAGAGAGGGACCAGGGGCAGATATAGTCCACAGGACCACGTATCTTATGAACTGCCTCCTCTAGCCATGCCGTACCCGCCTACAGTTGCCACCCAGGAAGTCCACTCAAAAAAACTTGGAGGATTGGCAGGCTGAGACCGGAGGATCTGGGTTCGCGGCCAGCCTCAGCTACCTAGTGAGGCAAGACACTCCGCAACTTAGTGAGACCCTGTTTCAAAATAAAGAATAAAAAATAGGGCTGGGGGTATAGCTTGGAGGTAGAATGCCCCTGAGTTCAATCCCCAGTACTGAAAACAAACAAACAAAAACTTGGAGGATGGTGTAGAGGTACTCGGAATTGAACCCAGGAGCATTCTACCTCTGAGTTATACCCCCCAGCCCTTTTTATTTTGAAACAAGGTCTTGCTAAGTTGCTTAGGCTGGCCTTGAACCTGCGATCCCCCTGTCTCAGCCTCCCAAGTATGAGGATTATGGGTGTGTGCCACTACCCCCGGATAGGTCCACTCAAATTATTAATCTATCAGTGGGTTGTTCCACTAATGAGGTTAGAGCCCAGATTCAGTTACGTCACCTCTGAATATTGCTGCATTACTAACATGAGAGCTTCTCTGGGGACACCCACATCCAAACAGTAACAAACCCTCTCTCCAGAAACCCTCCTCCCCACCCCCTATGCCATCTTCATAGGTAGAACTCCTACTTGACCTTCGAGAGGTTCCATAGAAGAACTTTTTATGGAGACTTTGGATCACACAGAGAGCCTTGGACACCTCTGACCTCCACTCCCACCTCACCCTGTTCGCCCCTCATGCTTATCACAACACCAAGAACTGTCTATGCACCTGTCACCCCGTATCTGTGACCTCCTCAGAGGCCAAGGTCATCTGTGTATCCCCAGCACCCACCACCAGAGCCTGGCACAAAGCAAGTGCTGGGTAAATATTTATTGAATAAATTTTTCCCTCCACCTGGAACTTTCTCCCCATGCCTCCATATGTCCAAACCCAACCCATCTGTCTGGGCCCATTAAGCCAGCTCCTCAAAGAAATAGCTTCACCAAGTTGCAATTTAATACTACACTCTAGCCTTTTATCAAGGGCCCACTTCTGGGATGGAGACTGCCAATTGAAGAATGAGTCAGCCTCTTCTGCAAGGGACTGTGGTTCTGTTGGTGACCTTGTGCCCCTGAGATAAAGATCCACGCAGTAGATCCCCGTTGGAAGGCCTGCCAGGAAATGGGTGGTGCTCTCCTGAGAACTTGCCTCCTTCCTTCCCTCCATCGGACCATCCTAATGGATAAACCACTCTATTTTCTTTTTGACCTCAGCTGCCAGAAAGTTGAAGCCAAATTCAACACTCAGGGGCAATAACCATCTTATCTCAAGTTCCTGGAGGATTATCTCACCTTCTGATCGTTTGTCTTTATTTTTAACTCTCCTGTTCGGGCTTTTATTGTGTGCTGCCTTGGGTCCCTGGGGAAAGGAGACACCGTGTAAATTCCAGGTTACATTATTAAAATGAGAGCTTGAGGGGAGATTTAATTGGAGTGATATGCCAGAAAGGCATTTTCAGGGTGTCTGCAGACAGTCGCCTTCTGGCCTGGATCCCAGCTCAGCCTGGCTGGGCCCTGCTTGTGCCATTGTAGACACATGTGTTTGGGCCCAGTGTGTGGACAGAAGGCTCTGCCAGCCATAAATGAGTTTCTGGCATATCTCAGGCCACAAGATGTCTTAGATACCTGAGCAGTTGCAGTTTGTTTTACCTTGTTGGGTTTCCTGGTACCTTTGGGAGGTACTTGGGCAGCTGGAAACCCTTCAGGACACAGAGGCCCGGAGCCATAGTCAAGGGATGGGCTTTTTACTAGAAAGTTTCCAGGGCCCAGGACCAGAAGGACTGG
>PVLC010037153.1:0-15464 GCA_004027655.1 Graphiurus murinus | reverse complement strand
TTTCACTTTGGGACAGGACTTGAGATCGTGTAGGGGTATAGCTTTCAGGAAGAAGGATTGTGAAGGAACTTGAGGCACATGACTGTCCTCAAAGTGTGCGTGAAGTAGACAGTAGCTTCAGTCTGCTGGCCACGCTCTGTTTAAGAGTCCTATGTGGGTTGCAAATTGGCAGTCAAGAAGGGGTTAAGCCTGTCACCTTTGGCGAGGTTGGATGCCATCCTTTGCTATCTGCTGATTGCCAGTCACCACCTGTGAGGTAGAGTCCCATGTCCCACCTGCAGGTGAATGTGGCGTGTGCTCCAAAGGGCTTCCCGGGGCGGGGCAGCGACATCTGCTGGTTCCCTTTGAAACGAGCAAGTTGAAAAGCAGCTAAACATCTGCCACTAGTATTTCTCCTCCTTTCAAAAACCCTAAAGGAAGTCTTGACATCAGCGGCAGTACGCTCATCTCAGGAACAACCCACCCATCTGTCACACTCTGAGGGACACCACGTGACTTTAATTTTTGCAGAGTTTCCATCGAAGACTTTTTTGTAAACCTTTTAATATATCAAATTCAAATTCAAAAGAAATAGTACAAATTCAAATAGAAATAGTGTTCTGGGAGTTCGTCGTTGTTCAAGATTTTATCCTGGGTTTGATAGAGTGGTCATGGGAAATACTTCGGTTGCTTTCTGCGTTAGAAAACTCTAGAACCAAATCTTCCTGTGGTTGAGATGTGTAGATTAGAACCAAGATTGAATTACTTTCTAAATGGCCCCAAATCTCAGTATTACCAGGACAAAATCCTGGCTCTCAGCTATGTTGAGTGAAACATTTCTGTTTCTTTGTAGTCACTGCTTTATTTCTTCCCGTAGAAAAACATCTAAAGCTCACTGAACATATAATAAATAGAAATACTCTCCTGGTCAATTTCAATAATTAAAAAAATACTACGAAGCAGCAGAGTGTGGTGGCTCATGCTTGTAATCCCAGTACTTGAGAGGCTGAGACAGGAGGATGGCCAGCCTTAGCAACATAGTGAGACTCTGTTTCAAAACAAAAAATAAAAATCAGAGGTAGAATGTCCCTGGGTTCAATTCCCAGTACATAAAAAAAAAAAAAAAAGAGCTATGAGAATTTAATGAGATTAGTCAGTCACAAAAAGTAAAAAATCATATGCTCTCTCTAATATGTAGAAGCTAGGGAGAAAATGGGGCATAAGAGGGACTCCAGATGAAGAAGGAGAATCCTTAGGTGAACAAAGAATTTGACTTAAAGGAAGGTGATGGGGGAGGGGGGACACCCTAATGAGCATGTTGTACTTTCATGAACACATCAAAGTTAATCACTAAACTGACCTTGAGAAGGAGGGAGTGGGACGGGAACTGGGGAAGGGTTAAATGAGAAATGTGTGCATGTATGCCTTTACCTTTACCAGCTTGTACCTAACAAAGATGTATGATTACAATGCACCAATTAAAAAATAAATAAAAAATATTTAAACAAACAAAAAAGGAAGTTAAAAAATATATGTGGTTATGTGGACACTAGATCGAAATCGGGAAACAAAGGTAGCTTCAAATAAAAGATACCAATGGAGCATTGGAGGGAAGTTAGGGAGGAGAGCAGGGAGAGGGAGAATAAAGATGGTAACAATTAAAGTAATGCTAGACAGTATATTAAATCACCACTGCCAATCTCAAAGGCAGACACCTATGAGGAAGGAGAGAGAGGGTGGTGAAGCCAGAAGAGGGCGGGGTCCACAGGGAAATGCTCCAAGAGTTGTGTGTATGTATTTTCATTGCTACTACCCTATACTTCAGTATGATGTATAATTGCATTACACCAATAAAAATATGGAAACTATCTAGGTAGTGCCCACACGCCATACAATATCTTTCCTCGTTTAGTCCTTTACAAAAATTTCTCGGAAAGAATACAAGGGACTGTTTGGCCTCCAACTTCTTAGTCACTCTATGGTGGTGCGGATTGGCTCAGTGGGTAGCACCAGGAGCAGGGGGAAAGTGTAGCCCTGGATAACCTGCAAACCAAGTAGTCCAGGATTGACACGTTCAGATCACTGGAGAAAAATGCTAAACTTTCACCAGTTGTTGATTGCAGAGTCACTCATGATCCTGAGAACTTGCTTTTTTTGTTTTAAAGCAGGAGGCATGCTAACGGGCTGATTCAAGTTGACTTGAATTCAGACCCATTGAGATCTTTACCCATTTGCTTTCCAGACCCCTGGTGGCTCGAGAACAGGATGGCATTGAACCACACTGCCCTGCCCCAGGACGAACACCTGCCACACTACCTTCGAGATGAGGATCCCTTTACTTCTAAGCTTTCCTGGGAAGCGGATTTAGTGGCTGGCTTTTACCTAACAATAATAGGTAAGCTTCCTTGATTCCTCTGAGCAAAGGCTGCTCTTAGAAAATTTCACAGGCTGGTATGTTGATTTTTGCAAAAACATTTCCAATCCTTCAGGGGGTATTTTAGCGGAGGTGAAGAGTGAGAGGTGGACATGATGGCATCTACTAAAGGTTTCATAGAAATGACTCTTTTTATTGTCATTGTTAGGAATAAGTATTCCACCAATAATCCAAAAACTTTTCTCACACAATTATTTATCTTGAGACTGTATTTCTTTGTGGATACTCTGCTAGCAGGTTTATCTTCTGAATATTAAAACCAGTGATGATTATATGTTATTTAAACAGAGTACGTTTACTTTCTTAAAAATACTCTTTGCTATAATCATAAGATTTTTAGATTCCGAACGGACCTCAGAAATCATCCAGCTCAGCTTCCTCATCTCACGATTGAGGAAACTTTGGCCCAGTGAAATGGTGACGGTAGATACACCACATTTGTGTCATTAAAAAGTAAAACCATGTCACCTCCGCATAGCTAAATCACTGGGATGAGAGTTGAGAAAATGTACTGGGGATAAATGGAAGTCAGCCTGGGGTCAAAAGACTTTCGTGCATAATCTACGCAAGGAGTACATGTGCTTCTAGAGGGAAGTAGCCAAAGTGGTAGCCACAGGTGCCGCTTGAGCACACCAACTGTTTGTTCACTTCCAAGTGAGTTGTGCTGTAGTGTAAACACACACCACGGGCTGACGTCTCAGTACTGGGAAGAATCATATAAGACTATCTCACTAATGATTTTGAAAAATTGAATGCATGTTGAATCCACAATATTTTTGGATAGATTAGATGAAATTAAATGATAAATTGCTAAAACTAATTGACCCACATATTTTTACTTCGCTTACTATGGCTACCAGAAAAACTGAAAATGCACATGTGGCTCACATTTCTGGCTTACATTATGTTTCTATGGGACTGCCCTAATCTAGACAATTAGGATTTAACCACAATACTTTTCTTAGATTTAAAATTGCCATCTTAAATTTGGGTGACCAGAGTGCAGGTGGGTTGCGTCTTTAGGTTTACCTGCCTTTAATCTTTTCAGATGTTGGGTCAAACCTGCTTGCGCTCCCTCTCTCTCTCCTTCCTTTGTTTCTTCCTCTCTTTCTTCCTCCTTCCCTTCTTCCTCTCTCCCCTTTTCTCTTTCTTTCCCTCTCTCATCTATTATTATTGGCAAAGAATTTCATTTAATTTCTGAAATTTGAAAAACTCATTAAAAAATTCTTGAGATCCCTTTATGGTCAGTGCTTGAGGCAAATGGATTCAATGAGATTGAATCAAACATTTTGCTGCAAAATGATACCCTGGGTCCTTGTTTTTATTGTTAGTTAAGAGTTTTGCCAATTTAAATTCTATTTCTCGTAAATAGACTCCCACATCCTTTCAAACACAAGCATATTCGGAGCAGCCCTGCTTTGCCACTGTTAAGTCACTGGGAATAGAGCACTCAGATGCTAAGCCTTCTGTTGAGAGACTATCTTTTAGTGAAACCCACACTGCATTTCTATTAATAAGTATTTTCAACAGTTAGAAAAGGCAGACAAGTAAGCATCTTAAAATGTGAGCTTATTTCAATCAATTGCCAAGAGTGAATTAAAAATAATGTCTTTAACCTGAGGAAGAAGAAGAAACATTAGTCCATTCTCTATCCTAGTATGAAGATTTTCAGGAAGAAAGACAAGCAGGGTGGGTGGGTGGGTAATTCAGAATTTGGCTAGAAAGCCAAGTCCAGAAAGAGTCCTTAACCAAAGGGAGCATGAGGTCAACCAGGACCTGGGGCAGAGACAGATCTATGCTAGAGGACAGTCATTCAGGGGTAGGCAAGAGACATCCGGAGGGGTTTGGACTCATTCTACACTCAGATCATGGCTTGGCCCAATGTCTGGTTACCACTCTTAGGCTAGGTTTGCGTGGACGTGTCTGTAGTGGAGTATCCATCATTCTTGGTGATCTTTGTAGAATTCTACGAGCTTTAGGGCAGCCAGTGAATTAAAACATAAATCTCAGTTTGGAATGCAGGAGAAACAAATTAGAGACCCATTTCCCACTTTCCACTTTTCAACACATATACCTAGTTTATTATCTGCCTAGATATATATTTTTTTGCATTTATAAAAAGATCCAGGATTTTGATAATCTGAAAATGTCTACGCCACAGTCTTTATCTTCTCATCTTGTTTTCCTTTAACTAGCAAAAAAAAAAAAAAAAAAAAAAAAAAAAAAAAAAAAAAAAAAAAAAAAAAAAAGAAAAGAAAAAAAATGCTTTCTCTTAACACTCATTTACAGAAAAGATTGCCTGTAGACATAATTAACATGCATCTAATAGAGAGTTGACTATTTTTTGATCATGCTTTGGGCACTGGGTGAAACCCTAAGAAAATTTAAGGATGTAAAAGAAAAGAAGTATTCTTTAAAGAGTTGTGGACAGACAAAGGGTGTTTAAATGAGCCTTGTGTACTGGAAGCTTAGTGCTTCAGATCTCTTTTTGGAAACAATGTAGGCAGGATTTGCCTTACTACTTTTCTAGCCATATTCCGACACCTTCCCAGTGTTCTTTGCTACGGGGTTTTCTTGAAAGAGACGTGAGTTTCCTTTAAGTTGCTTTGCTGTAGGACTCCATAATCTCTTCTATTTTTCTCCTCTTCTGCTTTAAGAAAGCTAAAGAGGTCTTAAAGGACCATTGAGTATCTCTTACTCCAGGGAGTCAGAACTTGCCACCAGCACAATGCAGTCAGCTCCTGGGGGTTTCAAACCTCCAGCTGAGACACCCATTTCTTTCCTTGCCTCCCAAATGAACTGTGGTGGAGAAATTAAAATGGAAATTAAAATAGAAAACTCTGGGTTTCTCCTGTTAATACTCTCCTTATTCCTTACTACTAAAGGCAGCTGTACCAGATTCTCATTTATACACAGCTACACTATGAAGCAAGAATTCCTGAGGAAATCTACTCTACATGTTAAGCTATGGAAGTAGGTGTATTCTTTTCTTAAATAAAGTCAGTAGGGATTGGGTCTTTTTGGATTTAAACTGGGCTTGTAAGAACTTTTGAATAGTGTCATTGTAATGGCAGTCAATTAGTCGTGGATAAAAGGATATAAAAAGTGGGAACACATTTATTCTGTTGTTGGTAGGCTCGTTGGGTTGAGGGTCACTGTCTCTCCCCTTGGTGGGAGGGGAGTGCTGCGTTACCAATTGTCAACCACTTTCCCTTGATACCTAGTCCAGGAGCAGCTGTAAGCTGTCCCATCCGCCAGGGACCCAGCGTCCAAGTCTCCCCAGGAGTCCAATCCTGGGATCTGTCTCCAGGAGATGACCCTCTCCTTGCAGGGAGCCACGCCGGCCTCTGCTGGCCAGGCCTTTCCTGCATGCTGGTGCTCTTCCGGGAGCCTGCAGCGCTACTGAAGTCACCTCTGATGGTTGGCTTCATCTTCAGAATTTATCAAGAGCCAAGGGGTTGGCTTTACTTACCAGAGGGAAGGAGTTCTATAAAGCCAATAATCTATAAAAATGGCTGAGGAAAATACTCCACCCTTGGGGGCCGGTACAAGAACTGACCATTGGGATTCCCACACCCTCCTGAGCCTAACTGGGAAGTTTAGTGGTTCCTTGTTCTGGGTAAGTTCAGTCGAATCCCTGACTCCTATCCATTTGGAGGCAAACCATACCTTGCCTGTCACGCATACCTCATCCTTTTTTTTTTTATTTTTAAAAATTTCATCTTCTTAATTTAGATTTTTATTTAGAGTCCTCTCATTACCCTCTAAAGCTATGGTGTCCATTTTTGAAATTGAGAAGGGCTTCATAGCCACGTGAACTCTAAAGCTTCGTTTTAACGATGGGATTCTTTTATTTTTCTTTGTAGGGATACTGTCCACGTTTGGGAACGGGTATGTCCTTTATATGTCTTCTAGACGAAAGAAGAAACTGAGGCCTGCTGAAATAATGACGATCAATTTAGCAGTCTGTGATCTGGGGATTTCAGGTAACACAGCCACACTGGTTCTTCTTTGTGGGTTTTGACTAGTCTCCATTCTAAATTATTCATTGGGCTGGGCATGGTGGTGCACACCTGTAATCCCAGTACTTGGGAGGCCGAGACAGGAGATGGCAGGTTCAAGGACAGCCTCAGCAAGTAGTAAGACCCTCATCAATCTAGCAAGATCCTGTTTCAAAATAAAAATAAAATATGGCTGAGGTTGTAGCTTGGAAGTAGAATGTCCCTGGGGTTCAACCCCTAGTACTACACACACACACACACACACACACACACACACACACACACACATACACACACATTCACTCCTTGGCTTAGAGATCACTCCCTATATCCATTTTTTTTTCTTATATTCCCTTCAAAAAATCATATTTACAGTATTTGTGGTTAGTCAATGGAATGTTGTCTGGTTAAAGAAACAATCCATTTAACATTTATTGAGTATTTTCTATATGCCAGGCATGTTCGACTTGGAAGATACAATTTGCAAGAACACACACTACCTGATGTATCTCGGAGTAGTGGGCTGCATGATTCAGAAATCAGAAACTTACAAGAAGGCTCCAGGTCACTTCCACAAGGATCCCACCCTTATGGAAGTCTGGTTAAAATCACTAAGGGGGTGGGATCTTGGAGGGCAAATGATATCCAAAGATATGTAGGAGGAGCTGCCCAGTTAATAGTATATTAACTGTTCCATGGTTCCCAAAGTTGGCTGCACAAAAATGTCCTTGGGGAAACTTAAATACGCTCATGCATGGAATCCACACCCAGAAACTTCTTATTGAAGTAGTTGAGAATGTTACCTGGACATCAGGGTATTTAAAATGAAAATCTCTGATGGAGAGAAGCACACTTAGGGATGTGTGCATATATGAACATATTACTCTTAATCGTACTATGTGGTACAAATATGAGGAATCCATACAAGTTAAAAAATTAAAAAAAAATAAAAGTAGAATCTCCAGGTAAATTAATGTGTGGAACAAAATTGAGAACCACTGGTTTCTTTCTTGCTTCTTTTGCTTCTCCAATAACCCAGCACAGAGGAGTTAGAATAAAATTTGTCTGGGAGTGATGGTGCATGCCTGTAATCCCAGTATTTGGGAGGCGAAGACAGGAGGATTGCAGGTTTGAGGCCAGCCTCAGCAACTTAGTGAGACCCTGTTTCAAAATAAGAAAATAAAAATGAAAAGGGGGCTGACGGTGTAGCTCAGAGGTGGAATGCCCCTGGGCTCAATCTCTAATAGCAATAAAGCAAACAAAAATTACAAAAGGCAAAAAACCCTTTGCCTTTAACCATAATTTATTTTAAAAACGAGACTTTGGGTAAGCTACATCCGTAGCTTCCTTCTGTAAAACCCTAGGGTTTAAACGGCACGTGCCAGCTCCTCTTACTACTAGAAACTGTCGAGCAGCTTCTTATCCACTGCCTCCTTTTAACATGTTTTCTGATACTATTTATACCTTCATAAGTTGATTTTTTTTTTTTTTTTTTTTACCCGCAGAGCTGCGAGTTTCTAGAAATAAGGAGCAATGATAAACCTCTACCTTTGCAGTCACTATCAGTCACAGTAGATGTGTTGCCCTCTTAGTGAGAGTTTGTCTGGTCTTTGTTATTTGGGGAGGATTCAATCAATGAGGGCGAGCTTAAACACCCTTAGAGTTAATGCACACGTATACTAAGAGGAGCACAGGATATCAGGCCTCTTTCTGTGAAAATAGCAGTTGAACCTCAGGGAGTTTGCGAGACTGCAAACTGGCTGCCATTCCGGCCGCGGCCACACGATGGCGGTGCTGCAGCAGGAATGGCAGTTTTCAGGGTTCGCTCATCCAGCGGGGCCCCCAAGCTTCTCTCCCTGGTACTGAACGTGAAACGTCTGAATGAAATCTGTCATTTCAGTTACTTCCTTTACCAGTGAACAATGCCAGACTCATGCTTAAGGCTGAGTTAGACTAGGCTTGAATAAAAATGTCCTTAATTGCTCTGATACACTGAAATTGCTTCCAGCCAAGCAAGTCTGCTCTAAAATTGCACCAACTGCCTCATTACTCTGCGTATATCTTTAGAGTAATTCATTAGAAAGCATCTTCCGTGTGACAGCTTTCTATGATTAATCTACACCACTCTGAGAATCTACAGTGTTCTCTTCCACTACACTTTAAAATGATTTTGTCTTATTTTCTTGCTCAATTATAGTCCATTGTAAGCACCTTGGAGCAGCACACCCATTGTTTAAATACCAATGATTCTCAATCATGAATATATATTAGAGTAACCTGGGGAGCTTAAAAAAAAGTGTATTGATGCCCGTATCACTCGAGATAGATGGAATCTGAACATCTAGGGGTTGGAGCCCTAGGCACTGATATTTACAACAAAGCGAAAGGAGACAAGGTCTCCAGTGATTCTCTCACAGCAGTCAGATTCAGAAGCATTCTAGGAAGTGAGAAGAGAAAGCTATCTGGATGACACCCCAGAAGCTCAACTAAACCTCACTCCAGAAGGAAGCTTAGCAGAGGTTTTCTGGTCAGGGTCTCAGGTACTAATTCTACTCTACTGGGTCACATCTGCTTATCTTTTTGCTGCCTCTGGCACCTGCCCAGCTAGCGCCTACCTCATGCCTTGGAGTTTTCTGTCCCTTCTGCCCCTCATCTTTCCCCTCTATGTATCTCCTGGACTTCTCTCCAACTGAGTTTTTGCATCTACCTCAATGTCACCCCCCGTATAAAACCAAGGATCTCTATTTCCTTACCACTAATCTCCACTTATCATTCAGTCATATCATGTCTTATAACACAAAACTTGGCTTTTTGTTTGTTAGGAAATAAACTTGTCGATCTTGGTCTCTGTTTTGTCCTCCAGCACCTTACTTTGTGCTTTTTTTGGTGGTACTGGGGATTGAACCCTGAGGCATTCTACCTTCGAGCTACACCCCCAGCCAGATTTTATTTCTTGTTTGGAAACAGGGTCTCCCTAGGTTCATGAGAGTCTCACTACTTGTTGAGGCTGTCCTCGAACCTGTGATCCTCCTATCTCAGCCTCCCAAGTACAGGGATTACAGGCGTGCCCCACCACGCCTGGCTACTTTGTGCTTTTTACATTGTCGGTATTGTATAACTGTTGAATACAAGATCAGCTCTCTTATACACTCCAATTTCTCATAGACCTTGAGTTGTTAGATTAACTAAGAAAAGAAAGAGTATCATCTAAGGGTGCCCAGTCTAGCAAGTTGGACCGAGGTGCTGTTTGGACACCCAGAGAGTATATGTGTCAGTTTATAGAAGGCTCTGAGTGAATACCTCAGTTAGCCCACTGAACTGACAGGAAGTCTTGCGTACCTTAGTATACGGAGGAGGGCCATGCCTCGGGAGATGGGAGCTAGCGTCTGCATCTGCGGGCGGTGAACCTCAGATGCTTAGCTGTCCTACAGCAATGACGTTGGGATTTTTTTAAAATATATATATATATATGTATATATACGTATATATACATATGTATATATACATATATATACATATATATACATATATATACATATACGTATATACATGTAGATTAGATACAGGTTTTGAAGAACTCTTTCTCAGCAGATTCCTTTAAGGGAAAGTGAAGATGAAATACTAGGACTACACAGGGAGGGCTGCAGGGTATGAATTAAAAGTAGAAGAATTCTTTGTAGAAAATTAAAACCCCAAATTGAGTGGCAGCCCAAGGAACAAGTAGCTTAAATCCAGAAATCTGGGCCTCCTTGTAAACAGATTAAACCTTCTATCTACTGAAATAAGGGAGAAAAAGCAATAAGAAAACATGAAAATCTGGTCTTACCCTTAAAATGAAGAAATGTAATAAATAATTCTTAAGCAATTATTTTAAACAGTGATTTCTTTCTTTGAGAAGGAATATGACTTCAAAGCTATATAAATAAAAGAAATAATTTTTTCTCTGATTGAAAGAATGTGGAAGATTCAACCCCAGTTGCTTATTAATATTTACTTATTTTCCCTTTAATACACATAAAAACACATGTATAGCCAGGCGTGGTGGCACACCTTTGTAATCCCAGCCTTTGCGAGGCTGAGATCGAAGGATCCGTGTTTGCAGCCAGCCTCAGCTAGTTAGTGAGGCCCTCCGCAACTTAGTGAGACCCGGTTTCAAAATAAAGAATAAAAAATAGGGCTGGGGGTATAGCTCGGAGGTAGAATGCCCCTGAGTTCAATCCCCAGTATCGCAAAAAAAAAAAAAAAAAAAAAAACCAACAAAAACACGTGTATACATGGACACACACACACACACACACACACACACGTTGCTTTCTGAGAAGCTCGATGGGCCCCCAGGGTTCTAGGCAGGAGCCTTTGAAAGTCATTGATTATCAAAGTCCTTTCCAACTCTAGTATCTGTCCCCCTTATTAACCACCCAAATCCTATTGCTTCGCTGTAAATATTCAACTTTCTGGGGCTTGAGTACTTCTTATTTGCTTATAATAAACACAGGGTTCTAGTAAAACAAAAAGTATGTTATATTTTAATCAATAAAATGACAAATTCAAATTTCTGAGAAAGTTACTAGCATTATTCTTTGCAACTCGTGTGGAGTGCACGCCTTCCTCCCCTGGTGCGTTCGATAGTCTTTATTCTCCTACCGAGTATCCTGTAGTCAATCTGTGAGTGATCAAACTGGAGCAGTTTTTCTGGTTAGATGTGTGTGTGTGTGTGTGTGTGTGTGTGTGTGTGTGTATTCCCACATGCCTCTGCAGTTCAAGTTCCAGGGATCCCTTGAACTGCAGGTGAGCTGAGTAGGTGGGGAAATTGTACCTGCAGGAGCCTTCGCGTAACACGCTGCTTGGCGCTTTAGTTGTAGGCAAGCCCTTCACCATCATTTCCTGCTTCTGCCATCGCTGGGTGTTTGGCTGGATCGGCTGCCGCTGGTACGGATGGGCTGGATTTTTCTTTGGCTGTGGGAGCCTTATCACCATGACTGCTGTTAGCCTGGATCGATACCTGAAAATCTGTTACCTCTCTTATGGTAAGTTGGAAGGTTTCTCATTCCATGATAGTCCAAGTTAGATGGATGAGCGTTAGAGCTGCACCTATTTCGCACAGTTAATAAAGATGACTAATAACCTCAGAGACCCAGAGTATTTCTATTCATAGCCTATCTTGCTCTAACAAACGCCTAAGGATTTGACCTGTGTTGATGTAGACTACTGCCTTTATAATGATGTCTGGTGTTGGCTACAATGCTTAAAAGTTATCACTTTCTTGTGTTAAAAATGATGGAAGAGTCCACCGTATTTGGCATGCAAATATACAAAACTGCACTGAAAGGATGTTAGATCTGAGTTGTTTAGCTGCTTCCCCACAGAGTAAATGTGATTTTTAAGAAAAGCTGCTGAGATGTAGGGACGTAGGCTCCCTATGATTTCAGAGATGAGGAATTCCAAAATGTTCACCTCCAAGTTTAGAAGGCCATGAAACTATTGCTGCACAAAAGGACATAATACAGAAATAGCGTGCAATGGGGGTTTTATTATTTATTTATTTATTCATTCATTCATTTATTAATTTACTCATTCATTCATTCATTTATTTGGTATTGGTAGGTAGAAAGCTGACTTACTAAGAGAACTGGTGAAGGAAGAACCAGCAATAAGCATGTTTTCAGAGCCTAAATATATATATATTTTAAAGATAAGACTATTTACTGGTTAAAAATATTTTTAATACTTTTGCTTCTTGGGGTTCTGGGAATGCAGTGAACCTGAAAAAGAAGCTTTGGGGCATATACATTTAGTACTGAGAGCCAGGCACCACCAGGGAATGGTTCTGGTGGCCCCTATATGAAGCTGCTTGACTGTCCACCTGTCAGTCAAAGCAGTTGTGACCATGGGGACAGGGCTTGGCAGGAGACTGAGAAGGAAAAGATCAATTGGACCTGGAACTCTCAATAGGGTAGAATTTTCCATTATATTTTAAAAGTTTAGAGTCCCCAAACTCCAAGGAGATCGTGCATGGGGTTAGGAGGTTGTGAACCACCATCTTCATGATCCAGCACTTATTTTTTAAAATTTGCATTTCCTTTTCTGAATATTTACAGCTTCCAATAGAAATCAAAATTTCCAATAAACTAAAAAAATACATACAATTATACACATTCTAGATGACATAATGAGACAGGAGGATTGCAGGTTCAAGGCCAGCATGTGATAATTTAGTGAGATCTTCTTTCAGAATAAAAAATGAAAAGGAAGCTGGTGTGGTGGCACATGCCTATAGTCTCAGTACTTGGGAGGCTGAGAAAGGAGGATCTCAGGTTTGAGGCCAGACTTAGGAACTTAACTTAAACTGAGTGGCCCCTTTATCAAAGTACAAAATGAAATAGGGCTGAGGATGTAGCTCAGAGATAGAATGACCCTTGGTTCAAACCCTAGTACCACATACATACACACACACACACACACACACACACACACACACACACACACACACACACACCAGAAAAGAGCTGGGCATGTAGATCAGTGATAGAAAGCCCTTGGGTTCAAACCTCAGTTCCACAAAAAGAAAAACAACAATAACAACAAAAAAACCCAGAGTCTAATGCTTTTTATAAACTTATTTTTAGTCATTCTAAACATTTACATTTAATTATAAACTTTATAGACCAGAGAGCAAAACATTGAACTTCTTGGGAGTATTTGAGAAATACTAAACCTTGACATTTGTTTTAAAATATTTTCTCAAGTTTAAGCTTTGTGTCAGCTAAAGAGATGATTCGACCCACGGCCAGAATCACTGTAGGGCGCAACTCCGTATGGGAACCCTATCTATTTTCCAGCTTCTTTAAGGTCGAACCTCAATCGTATGGTTTCGTCATTTAATCTAATGCACTATTAAACCCTCCACACAGTGTCCTAGGATGTTGGAATTAGAAGGTCGCTTGGGGACATGTAGACCTTTGTCCCGTGAAATGTGGTAAACTGTTTTGAGGCATCCCTGGGAGATGACCACTTGGCCTCTTCTTGAATAATTCCAGTGACCAGTGACGGGGAGCTTACTACTGCACAAGGCAGCCCATTCTCTGATTGGTCTGCTCTCATTGTTACAATGTTATTCCTTATATTGAGACAAAACTGCCTCCCAGTAACCTCCACCCATTGGTCCTAGTTCTGACTTCTGGAGCAACACAGAACCAATCTACTAATCTACTCCCTCCTGTACTTGACAGCCTTTCACCACACTCGAATGTAAGTATGAAACACCTCACTAAGTAACCGTAATCATAAATGCTTGTACGTATGCCTATGCACATTCCCATAAATATATGTGATTATCCCTGCTCAGGTTTTACCTCTTCTAGTGGATAACCAAGAGCTGACGTATTTTGTGGCTACACGATTGCTTCCTTTATCTGGTTGGGCTTGAGAAATGTGCATTTCATGATTCAAAATGCCATACATTTGGAAAAATGGAGATAATAGAGTACAAAAACAGGCTGTTATATTTCTCGTTAGTGCTAAATGAGACGTGCTTTCACTGGAATAAAAAAAAAAATTCATGTTAATGTAGTGCTTCATAGTTTGCAAAGTGGGTCCTATTCATTATTTCACTTAACCCGTATCAAAACCTCTAAGCAATCTATTCTTATTTCCTCTATTTTACTGTAAAAGACACTGGATAGCTAGGAAGGTTACATGAGCCAGTCAAATGCTTTTAGAAATAGAAGATTTAGGGTCTAAGCAGAGACAGATCCTGAGTCTATGTAGAAGAAATCATTTAGCTTTTTCTTGAATATATTTTGATATTCCTTCTCCACCACTACAAAACCAAAGGAGTAAGGAGCCACTCCCTTGGTCAGCGAGAGAGGTGGAGGTCATTTCCCGGGGCAGCTGCAGCACGAGGGCAGGCTGACTCGTCTCTGTTGATCATGTCAGATTTCAGAAAACAATCACTAGTGTTGCACAGCTTTTTTGGTATATGACTGTGCTATTCTTTGTCTTGGAGTTTCTTTTTCTTTTAAAGAAAGTAGTGCTAAAGAGCAGAGCTCAGTTTTGGTCCTCCTGAAAATATTTTCACAGAATTACTTTTGCAGAACATGATGCAACCTATTTAGATTCTCTGTCTCTCCCACCCCGGCTCTGAGCACCACTACTGTGGGAATAACATTTGAAGATTGAAAATCTGCTCCACAGATGACCACGCACAGCCCCCTGCTTTTGCCTTACACCATAGCGTCATGTTCATGATCCACCGAGTCCCACTCAGCAAGATCTTAAGAAGGCAGAGGAGGCTAGAGACACAAAATCTTTTAGGAGGAAGGGTATTCTAAAGACGCAATCAATGTTTTGTGATTTCTCACTTCCCCTGAAGGCGTCTCCCTTGGATCCCTGGATGACCCACTAACACCTGCTTTTGAGATGTTTTCCCAAGATCCTCTGCTGCCTTCAGCATCCTCTTGTGTTTTAACTGTCCCTATTGCCCAACCTTTGTCACTTCTCCCTCCCAAAGCTCCCAGGTACCTAGACAAAACCTTCCCCGTGAAGCCTCTTCAAATTTCATTCTCCTGGAGAAAGGCCCAAGCTCTGGAACTTTTCCTCTTTGCTCCAGTCTCCCCCAGGCTTCAGCTATGCACCCACGTCTCCCAGAATTCAGCAGAATGTCTTTGGAGGTGGAATTTGACATATCAAGGGGAGGTACTTGGGTGCAGGGCAGATTGCATCAGGGTAATGCTCTCCTTCCGCCTCCAGGGGTTTGGCTGAAGAGAAAGCACGCCTACATCTGCCTGGCAGCCATCTGGGCCTATGCTTCCTTCTGGACCACCATGCCCTTGGTGGGCCTGGGGGACTACGTGCCTGAGCCCTTCGGAACCTCGTGCACCCTGGACTGGTGGCTGGCCCAGGCCTCGGTTGGGGGTCAGGTCTTCATCCTGAACATCCTCTTCTTCTGCCTCTTGCTCCCAACGGCTGTGATTGTGTTCTCCTACGTGAAGATCATTGCCAAGGTTAAGTCCTCTTCCAAAGAGGTGGCTCATTTTGACAGCCGGATTCAC
>PVLC010037152.1:0-15390 GCA_004027655.1 Graphiurus murinus | reverse complement strand
GAAGGAACTGGAAAACATTATGTTAAGTGAGATTAGTCAGTCACAAAAAGTTAAAAATCAAATGCTCTCCCTAATATGTGGAAGCTAGGGAGAAAATGGGACATAAGAGGGACTCCAGATGAAGGAGAATTCTTAGGTGAAAAAAGAATTTGATTTAACGGAAGGTGATGGGGGGAGGTGGGGACACCCTAATGAGCATGATGTACTTACAAGATCACATCAAAGTCAATCACTAAACTGACCTTGAGAAGGAGGGAGAAGGACGGAGGGGGGTGGGAATTGGGGAAGGGTTAATGAGAAATGTGTGCATGGATGTCTTTACCTATACTAGCTTGTACCCAACAAAGATGCATGATTAACCCTGTTGTACCTAAGAAGTGTATAAAAATCCATGCTAAAAAAAAAAAATTAATGAAAAAAAAAAAAAAGCTGGTTCCACGACTGATTTGAATCGAGCTCACAGCACCTCTTGGGATGTGTCTCACTCTGTCGCCATCTTCCCGGAAGTCCCCCAAATTTCTTAACTAAGAATATAACACATATTCATTGAATGAAACATCAGTTTTCTCATAGTAAAACAGTTTATTCATATTTCTAATTCTAAATTGATTTAATCAAAACAGATGTTTTGAAAGTATAAGCCATATTCTGCACCTATTTTTCCACATAAATATGTATCACCTCAAAGGAGTTTATTTAACTAGTCAGGTGTGATTTATGCTTAGGGGAACTATATTTCCTTTTCCCAAATAGATTATCTTAGTGAAAGTGTTTGGTGAATCAATCATAAGGAATGAAGTTCTTACATATGCTACAGCATGGATGAAACTACAAAATATTATGCTAAGTGAAATATGTCAGTGTGCTTTATTTTATATATATGTAAATAATTCTGACTAATCTTTACTGAAGCTGGATATAGAGAAATATATAATAAGATGTCCATTCTTAGTTTATTTGCAGTTGTAAGATGCTCAGAATGAAGCCAGGCATGGTGGCACACTCTTGTACCCCAGCATTTGGGAGGCTGAGACTGGAGGATCCGGGTTCACGGCCAGCCTCAGCTACCTAGTGAGGCACTCCGCAACTTAGCGAGACTGTGTTTCAAAATAAAGAATAAAAAATAGGGCTGGGGGTATAGCTCAGAGGTAGAATGCCCCTGAGTTCAATCCCTAGTACTGAAAAAAAAAAATGTGTATAATTGATTGCAACATTGCAACACACATCTAGGAATATGCTCTCCCCTTTGAATACAAAAGTGAACTGAATAGCCAAAAGCTGGAAACAACCATCATTAGATGAATAAAAAAAATGTGGCATATCTAAACAATGAAATGTTATTTAGTAATGAAAAGGAATGAAGTTCTTACATGTGCTACAACATGGATGAAACTACAAAATATTATGCTAAGTGAAATATATCAGGCACAAAAGGATAAACATTACATAATTTCAAGTACATGAAGGAACTACAATAGGCCATTTTATAGAGATGGAGAGAAGATTTAAGTACTCCAGGGATAGTGGAGAGGGCTGATAGTTATTGCTTCATGGTCACAGACTTCCTTTTAAGGTGAAGAAAACATTTTGGAAGCAGTGGTGATTGTTACACAACACTGTGAATATAATTAATACTGATGAATTATATATTTAAAAGTAGTCAAAATGTAAAATTATGCTATGTACTTTCATTGTATTTTAAATAAATTAATGATGTAATATGCCAAAATTATAGACTTTATATAGATGAACTGTATGAAATATTAGTAATATTTCAACAAACTTTTTTTAAAAAAATCAAATGAAAGTTGAGGAATAGAAATGTGTAACCTCTTAGTTTATGTTAAAAGAAAATATGGAACAAATAATAATTATCAAGTGAAAATAAGAGTTTCTACCTTCCCTATGAACACCTCCGGAGTCGGAGCATATTCTGGGAAAATGTGTGGAAATAAATACATGAACAGTGTTCTATAAAGCCCAATCAGCATTCATGGATTTAAAAACTTTCAAGGTGGTGCACCCCTATAATCCCAGTACTTGGGAGGCTGAGACAGGAGGATTGAGGTCAGCCTCAGCAATTAGCAAGGTCCAGTTTCAAAGTAAAAAAAAAAATAGGGCTGGGGGTGTAGCTCAGAGGTAGAATGCCCTTGGGTCCAACCCCCAATACCACAAACAACAACAACATCCTTCAAAATAAGTTTTCCATCCCTCAGAACCTCTCGTTATATGCCCGGTGCCCTCTGTGTCTTGGCAGCACTGCTCTTATTTCCAGCATGCCTTTAGGTGTCTGCAATGGATCACTTCTCCCTCCCGCCCCCTTTCATTAGGAGATCCACAAACTGTAAGAATTGCTTTGTGGGCTGAAGGGTCTCTGAGTCTGTGAGTTGCAGGACTTTGCCAAGATTGCCATCCTGCCAAATGGCTGAAGCTGCAAAAAGACCAGCCCAAGCTTCTTCATGCCATCAAAGTACAAAAAAAAAAAAAAGAAAAAAGAAAGAAATCCAAGAGAGCTGCCACCTGGTCAGTCTCCTGGCTCTCAGTGTGGTCCCCGACACCTATGGCAAGTGTCAGGAGGCCTTCCTGTGTTGGATGAGGGCCAACTTCAGTGTCAGGCACCAATATGCTGAAGTCAGATGGAAGCTTAATGAGGTGGGAGTCAGCAGACTGGTTTTAACCTGTTGTTTCCTGCATGCTCAGAGAAGGATCTACATTTAAGCAATAAAAACTGAAGCAATTTAATAGCTGGCCCTGCTGTGGCTAACTCTCCATTAATTTCCTGAAGAAGCTGTGCCCAACTAAAAACCTACCCAATAACCACAATGCTGCCTCCTAGGTGACACCAAGGTGACCCTTCACCAAAGCCACAGAACTGTTCTTACAGTGCAGACACTGTAAAGCTCTTCTGGACCATTTCCTGCTCAAATCTTCGGTTCTAAAAGCCAAGCCAATTTTTCTTTTTATTCAGAGTTGCTTGTGCTACAAAAGCTCACATCTTTTGAGAAACCCTCCTTTTATAACAAATGGTAGCATGTGACTGTGTACTTATTATGTTGTTCAACTGACCTCAGTGATCTGTTTGATTTAAACATTAATCATGTTTATTCATTGCCTTTCCACATTTAACATTTAAAGTGAGGAATAATGTTAAAATATTGAGAACTGTATTAATATTTCATATTTTAGAAAGATTCGACATCACTGATAGGACATGGAAATTTTGAACTAAAAGGTAAGTATTAACTTTTTGGGACTCCATTACAGAACTGAATATTTTTTATTGTCCATTAAGTTTATAAGCAAAAGCAGTGCACTACATATTTCTTTTGCTAGATGTGGTGGCACACACCGGGGATCCTAGTACTTGGGAGGCTGAGACAGGAGGATCCCAGGTTTGAGGACAGCCTCAGGAAGGAAGGGAGATTCTTGCAACCTAGTGAGACTCTGTTTCAAAACAAAAAATAAAAAAGAGTTGTGAGTGTAGCTTGGAGGTAGAATATCCCTGGGTTCAATCCATGGTAATAAACAAACAAACAAATGAACAACAACAATAAAAACTTTTTTTTCTCTCCAACTAAAGACTCTTCTATAAGTTCTTCAGGGTAGCAAGATACTCATAAGCAGTTGTCTCCCAACTAAACTCTTCAGCCCTGCAGTACACAAACCAAGCCTCAGGATTGCACCCTTCTCCTAGCTAGGCTGTGCTGTTCGTACTTCAAACTTTACAAAGTTAATCTTCCTTAGATTTCTTTTCTTTTCTTTTTTTTTATTAATTAGTGCATTGTAATCATACATCTTTGTTAGGTACAAGCTGATAAAGGCATATATGCACACATTTCTCATTTAACCCCTTCCCCAATTCCCACCCCACTCCCTCACCCTCCCTCCTTCTCAAGTTCAGTTTAATGATTGACTTTGATGTGTTCATGAAAGTACATCATGTACATTAGGGTGCCCCCCCATCACCTTTAGGTAAGTCACCTTCTTTGCTCACCTAAGTTTTCTCCTTCTTCATCTGGAGTCCCTCTTATGCCCCATCTTCTCCCTAGCATCTGCATATTAGGGAGAACATATTTTTTTTTACTCTTGTGACTAACTAATCTCACTTAACATAATGTTTTCCAGTTCCATCCATTTCCCTGCAAATATCATGATTTTGTTCTTTACGGCTGAGTAAAATTCCATTGTGCACATATCCCATAGTTTTGTAATCCATTCATCTGTCGATGGGCATCTTGGCTGTTTCCATAGTTTGGCAATTGTGAATTGTGCAGCTATAAACATAGCTACACATGCATCGGTCTGATAGTTTGGTTTCCATTCTTTTGGATAGATACCCAGAAGTGGTATTGCTGGATCATATGGTAGGTTCATTCCCATTAGTCTGAGGATCCTCCATACTGTTTTCCAAAATGGTTGTACTAATTTGCAATCCCACCAACAATGTATTAGAGTTCCCACTTCTCCACACTCTCGCCAGCATTTGTTGTTGTTCATGTTTTTTATGGTTGCTATTCTGATTGGAGTTAGGTGAAATCTCAAGGTAGTTTTGATTTGCATCTCTCTGATTGCTAATGATGCTGAACATTTCCTCATACATTTATTGGCCATTTGTATTTCTTCTTTTGTGAGGTGTCTATTTAGATTCTTTGCCCATTTTTGATTAGGTTATTTGTTTTCTTAGCTGTGAGTTTCTTGAGTTCTCTGTATATCCTAGATATTAGTCTTCTGTCGGATGAGTAGCTGGCAAAAATTTTCTCCCACTCTGTGGGCTCTCTGTTGAGGGTCTTGATAGTTTCCTTTGCTGCACAGAGGGTCTTCCGTTTAATGCAATCCCATGTATTGATTTTCCTTTGAGTTGCTTGTGCTTTGGGGGCCTTGTTGAGAAAGTTTTTACCTGTGCCTATGTGTTGAAGTGTTGGGCCTATGCCCTCTTCCAGTAGCTGCAAGGTCTCTGGCCTGACTTCCAGGTCTTTGATCTATCTTGAGTTGACTCTTGTGCAGGGTGAGAAAGTGGGGTTTATTTCCATTTTCCTGCATATGGTTAACCAGTTTTGCCAACACCATTTGTTAAAGAGGCTATCTTTTTTCCAGAGTATATTTTTGGCTCCTTTGTCAAATATCAGTTGACTTTAAGCATGTGTGTTTGTTTCTGAATCTTGTATTCTGCTCCATTGGTCTATGTGTCTATTTTTGTGCCAATACCATTCTGTTTCTATTACTGTGACTTTGTAGTATAGCTTGTAGTATAGTGTGTGTGTTTTTATGTTAAATATATATATTTTATATATATATACACACACACACACACTTTTTTTTGTGTGCTGGGGATTGAATCCAGAAGCATTCTACTTCCAAGATACACTCCCCAGACTTTTTTATTTTTTATTTTGAAAAAAGGTTTATCTAAGCTTCTGAGGGTCTGGCTAGGTTGCTGAAGGTGATATCGAACTTATGATCCTCCTATCTCAGCCTCCTAAGTACTGGGATTACAAGCCTGCACCACCATGCCCAGCCTCTCTCTTTTTAAACCTAGTCCTCCTATTCTCCACCTCCCTTTTCAAGCCAGCCTAAGTCTTTCCTCCTTTCTATCCTCCATCCTTTCAATCTAGTGAGGTGATGGGTGTTGATGGCCTCGCTCGCTCCTGCCCTTCTTTCCCAGTGGTGCTGTGCTCCTCATCCTGTTTCACTGATGACCACAACCTTTTACTCCTGTCCTTCACATTGTCCTTCACCTGTCATGCTACATGTTCCCCAAAGATGCTTTCACTACTACATCTTGAAAACTAAGGAGAAAAGAAAAATTAAAAGAAAAATGAGAAAAATTAAAAAAAAGAAAAGTAAGAAAAAGAAAGAAGTGTGGGAGGGGGGAGTAGAAAAAGAAAACATAACAGTCTTCACCTTTGCTCACACTGTCTCTCCTGCCAAAGACACCCCTCCCACATACATACACACACTTAGCTAAGTTGGACCAGTCTTCTGGTTTTCACATGTTGTTGTTTTGTGGTACTAGAGATTGAACCCAGGGTGCTCTACCGTTGAGCTACACCCCCAGCCCTTTTTATTTTATTTTGAGAAAGGGTCTTGCTAAATTGCCCAGGTTGGCCTCAAACTGGCAGTCATCCTGCCTCAACCTCCTGAGTTTGTAAGAGCCAGACACAGATAGATCTAAAATGTGAGGCTTCCTAGGACCCTCCAGAAGCATGCCAGGGACTGTTGTCATTGTTTCCTGTTTTCTGAGTCAATGATAACTTAGCAAAGCTTTTCAAAATCAACATAAGAATGGCAGAATCCTATTTTTAAATGAGACACATATGCAACTCATAAACAAGCAGATTCATTTAGACAAGCTCCAACTAGAGCTGATGATTAAGCTCTGTCCTTAGTCTCCAGGATGGCCTTGCTGTTCCTAGACTCCCTTCCTCTTCCTTGCAAACATGGAACTTCACAGGGGTCTAAAACAGTGTCAGTCTATACCTTCTGAGAAGTCAGGACACACGTAAGGTCTGCATTTGCATACCCATGGTGTAAGGCAGATAAACTAAGAAGTATGGAAGGAAGCAGTGTCTCAGAGGGACAAAATTAGATGGTAGTCCAACCAGAACTGTGGATCTCAAAGGGGCCCCAAAAGACCAACAAGAGGACTGAGTTTAGCTGAAGGTGAATAGTGGATAATAGACTCTGGCAAAACTTCAGTTCAGACCAGCATACAAGGTTTTTGGATATGGACCAAAATCAAATTATAATTTACTGAGATTTTCCCATGACAGTTAGATTTTCATGTTTTCTTGTTAGACATCTGAAACAGCTTTGTTTTATATTTTATTTTTCTGCGTCTGTCACAAGAAGCCTAGATATAAGGATATGTATTCAAAGCTTAATACAAAGGCATAAAAATACATCAGATCAAAATTAGACACTGCAGTAATATTTAACCAATAACCATTAGTAATCCAACATGAAAAAAGAAAAGATAAAACTTTCATGTGTTATGAATTTATTTTTAATGAAGAGCATTTTCTATCCAAATAAAGTAGTATAAATCAGTTGATCATAAATTATGAATGCTGATATCTGAATCATGCAAGTATAAACTTAGACCTCAGGAGGAAGAGCTATCCTTTCATTATGCAAAACAAAACATAATCATGGCAGAATGTTTCAATATGGAAGAAAAATCACTAACATTCATTTTATCTCTGTCATTTTAATCAGTTTGGAAAGAGGACTGAAAATTGACAATATTTTATTCATTAATTTTTTTCTATCTGTTTTACATGGCAGATGTTCATGACTTTTTCCATGTAGATTAGAATTTTGGAGCAAAAAAGGAGACTGTGGTCTTATTCTCAGTTCTGGTACTGGCATAAGCCCAAGTTGAGCACTGGGCTTTAGCTATGGTATGTTACATTTTTCTATCTCCATCTTCATCTCCATTTAATAATGGCTAAGCGGCAATCTGGCAAGGACCTAAAAAGTCCTTGATCTGACTATATGGGAGGTTGATACCAATTTGCCTATTGCCAAGAGATGGCTAAAAACCCTCTGTGAGGAAAATGTCTGGGCAGGGATGAACTGAGTGCTGTTATCTGTTTTAGGTGACCTGGCAATAGTCTGGACTCTGTTGACAGGAATGGGTGGGAAACAGAGTAAGCCCATTCCTCTAGGCCTCATGATCAGGAATTTTGAAAAGGCTTGTACATGTGATTATGGATTCAAACTAACTCCAGGAAAGTTATGTACTTTGTATGAGGTGGATGGCCAGCCCTCAGAGAAGGTTGGCCATCAGAGTGCTCATTAGAACTTGGCAACACCCATCACATTTGGGATCAAGTCATGGGCAGTCCAGGATGTCCAGACCAGTTTCCTTACATAGATACCTGGCTCCAACTAGTGCAGAATCCTCCTCCCTGGTTACAAGGTCCAGTCTCCCAGAACTTACTTGCCAAGAAAAAGGGAACTAATGGCCCGAAAGCAAAGGCAATGCCCAGGTGAAACCCGGATCCACCCATTCTGCAAAGTCCCTTAGAGGAAACAGGACTGCCACCACCATATGGCCTGTGTGGCAGCTAGAGTCTACTCCAGCACCTTCTGCCCAATCAATGCCTCCTCACCCCCTCTGACTGGCCCCCAATTCTGCCATCTTCTGTGCCAGTCCCACGACATCTGATTGGGCCACAGATGAGTCTTCTTCTTGCCGCCACCTTCACTATACCCACTGCTGCTGACCTGAACAGGCCCTTCCTGGAACTTGAGATCTCCCAACCAACTCTGTGAGGGTCCCGTTCATGAAACTCCACTGCCATCTGGTGGCCAGTTTCCTCTAAGGCACGTTCAGGGGACCCCCACCATGAATGAACATGGACAGTTGCAGCCTGGTCATCCAATGTTTGTGAACTATGACTGACATTCTCAATAGAAACATCATACACCCTCTTATACTGAAAACCCACAGGCCCTGGCAGACCTCCTCCAATCCATCTTCCAAATGCACAATCCTACTTGGCCTGTTGTCAGTTCCTTCTGACTCTTTTCAATACTGAAGAAAGGCACCCTGTTTTACAATCAGTAACCTGCTGGGCTGAAGGCAACCTTGGGGCAAAGCTTGCAAGTAAAAATTCCCAATTTTGTAGTCTTGCTCAGAACTGAGGGTACTATTGGCTGACCAACACCTGGCTCACCAAATATCAGGGATTGCTTTGTAAAAACCCATGAATAAGTTTGGAGATGGTAAACATGCTAAACTCAGTTACTCTGCTGACACTTAGTGATAAGCAGCTGATCTATGACTGAGGAAGTGCTGGCCCAGACCTACTCCAGGAGGCCAGACTTAAAAGACCACCCTACCCTAACCCAGACTTAGAAATGTTCATGGATAGAAATAGTTCCATAAATCAACAGGGAAAATGGCAAGCCAGTTATGCTGTTGTAACTCAGGACTTAGTATTAGAGGCAGGGCCCCTCCTGGTCAGTACGTCTGCCCAAAAGTCCAAAAGACTGAGTTAATTGCCCTCATCCAGGCACTAGAGTTGGGGGCAAATCAAGTAGTTAACATCTACACTGACTCTAAGTATGCCTTTCTAACTCTACATGTCCACAGAGCTCTTTATAAGGAAAAAGGACTGCTAAATTCTGGAGGAAAAGACATAAAACACCCTGAAGAGATCCTAACCCTGCTTGAGGCTGTTTGGAAACCAACAAAGGTGGCCATCATGCACTTGTAAATGGCATCAAAGAGGGAAGGTGCAAGGAAACTCAAAGGCTGACAGTGAAGCAAAAAAGGGCTGCCCAGAAGCCCCTTAGAACACTTGACTACTGCTGGCACCCATACTACTGCCCTGGTTACCTGACCAGGTCCCCTCCGATGAGCCCCATGGCTAAGAAGAGAAAAGGCAAATGAAACCCCAGGAAAATAGATGCATAGCCATTCTTTACAAGCATGGTTCAATGGGAGGTGCATGAATCCACTCACATTGGGCAAGAAAATATTGAAAATACTGAAAAGCTGCTTGGCCCATATTACTACACACATCATTTGGCAGCCCTAGCAAATGGGGTTCTGCAGCAATGCATGACCTGTAGCAAAAGAAACAAAATCCTAAGCAAAGACCTGAACTCTCTCTCAGAATACAAGCTGTAGGAATAGCCTTCTTTGACACAAATTTGTACAAATTGACTTTTCTGACCTGCCAACATGTAATGGATATCTATACCTCCTAGTCATAGTATGCACTCAGACTGGGTAGGTAAAAGCATACCCCTGCTAGACAGAAAAGGCCAGAGAAATAACTCAAACCTTACTCACAGAAATCATACCAAGATATGGACTGCCCCTACCTGGGTCAGAGTCAGACAATGGACCAGTCTTCATTGCAGAAGTTTTCCAGAAAGCAGAAGAGGCCTTGGGTATCACCTGGAAGTTGCATTCTGCATGGTAGTCCACAGAGTTCAGGCAAAGTAGAAAGGATGAACGGAATCATCAAAACTGGGCTAGAAAGAAGTGTCAAGAAACCAATCTAACTTTGGTCCAAGCCTTACTCTCAGTCCTGTCCTGTTCAAGATTACATGTACTTCCACAGGGTATTATCCCTATGAGATGATGTTTGCTCAGTTCTCTCCTATCCTCCAAGGGCTTCCAGGAAGGCTGCATGAAATAGGAGAAATAGAAGTTGATAGGCTTAAGAGGGAACTGGGAAAGGTCACCCCTGATCTACATAAATGGGTGCTAGATAGAATGCTAATTAGTTTAACTATCCTAGTCCATCCTTATGGCCTGGAGACTTAGTTTTGGTTAAGGACTGAAATCAAGCCTCCCTCAAGCAAAGTGGAGAAGACTCTTTACTATTATCTTAACTACCCCCACAGCTGCAAAAGTAGACAATACAACTGCCTGGATCCATCACAGCCAACTTGAAAGAGCCACCCAAGAACTGCAATGGGAAGCTGCAACAGACCTGGAAAACCCCTGTGGCCTGACCCTGCAGGAGACACCGTGCCCTGCTGCAGTCACACCTGGGAGGCTGACTGGTCCACGCAGGCCAAAGTTTGAGGAATCTTCTCATCACCCTCTTGTTACTTAAAATCCCCTTTGCCTCAGGGAAACCCCTGTACTCATTGTTATCAATCCTTCTGAGTAGGTGGCAGAAGAGTTCAGACCTTCGCCTCCTATACCCATATCAATCAGGCCTGCAACAAATTTCAGCAAAAACATTTATATAGAAGGAGGCCACCGCTGCTATGGGACTAAAAACTTAAGGCCTGGGGGTCCCCCAAATGGGCATATATGTCCATGAGGTAAAAGAAAAAAGTATTTGTGTTTCACTTCCATCAGGAAAGGGGAGTAAATTCCCAAGTTCTCAAGGACATAGTGAGGAAAAGTAACAGAAAAGATGGCCAGGGCTCTAAAAACCCAGCTAGCAGTATAATATCCTTCCCTGATTTCCAAGAATCTGACTCTGACTTATATGTCCTTTTTAAAACAGGACTTACAGTTACTGTCCCTGGGAAAAATCTGCTTGTGGATCTAGCTGAGTGTATCACCACTCCCTTAATCTCACCAACTGTTGGGTTGGGTCTGCAGGGTCTCAGTTGAGTGGGCAGTGGCCATGATGAGGCCTAGATCTTGACCCACCAATCTCACAAAATAGCTCCTACCTATCAGAGATCACTTGCCTGGCCAATAACATACCCCGCAGTGGGAACCAAATGTGTCTCAAGGCTCCGAGACAACACTGAGGGAAAGCCAGTTGGGGACAGCGCTTATATTTATCTTCGTCTCAGACAGCTTTACAGGGGTCTGGTTTCTCAGCAATAGTCATACTAACCAATCTCTCAGCAGCTCCTATGGGAACTAGCCCCATGTCCCCAGCCACAGCCACTCTCTAGGAACAACCCTGGAACATAAGCCTAAAAGAATGGTTCCTTGCCCTTAGGGGCCCAAAGACCCTGGTTGTCACTGTTTTCATGATCCTAGGGCTACTCCTTTTTTGACCTGTTTGATCTCTTTACTCAAAAATGCTATCGCTGCCATGGTCAAGGCCTCAGTAGCCTGGAAGATGGCTGCCCACCAGAACAGCCCCAGATGGGATGTTCTGGCTTTGTGGAAAAATGGCTTATACTCTCCTCGCCAGTGACTGGACCAGCACCAGTTCTCTTGGCACTATTGTGTCAGGGTCTTTCCTGCTCACTAACACCATTGGTGAATCCCCCGGGTATCCCCTCATTTGATGATTTACTCCCCAAAACCTTATCCCAGCATGCCACACAGTTGAGATAGGAGGAACTCAGCAATGGAATAGAGATGAGTGGCCACCTCACCTGGGCTACTGGATACCTATTTATAAGCTAAATCGCATTGCCAGGCTCCGGGCAGTTTAGAAACCATAACCAACCAAACATGCACTGTGCTGGAGCTTATCGCTAATCAAAAACAGCAAATGAGAATAGCCATTTACCAAAACTGCTTAGCCTAGATTACTTATTAGCTGATAAAGGAGGGGTTTGCAGAAAGTTTAGTTTCACTAACTGCTGTCTAACATAGATGATAATGGTGAGGCTATAGTCAATATCACTGATAATATAAGGAAGACCGCCCATGTCCCTGTCCAGACATGGAAGGGTTGAGATGTCAACGATGCCTTCAGAGAATGGTTCCTTGCCCTTAGGGGCCCAAAGACCCTGGTTGTCACTGTTTTCATGATCCTAGGGCTACTCCTTTTTTGACCTGTTTGATCTCTTTACTCAAAAATGCTATCGCTGCCATGGTCAAGGCCTCAGTAGCCTGGAAGATGGCTGCCCACCTTATGGGGCTGCATCACTGCAAGCCCCTCCAGAGCAGCCTGGAGGATGAAAATTCAGAACGTGAGACCCCACGTTAAAAATCAACTTAGGGGTCTCAAAGGAAGGATTAGGCAGGAGCCCAGGGTGTCAGCACCCAGCCCCAGCCATGTGGAGGCCAATACAGGAAATCTAGCTCAGAAAGCAGAAACGAAACCTGACCCACGCTCCTAGATTGGTCTCACTGCCTGTTATTGATCCAATCAAAACCTGTCCCACTGGGGCTTTATAATCTGTATGATGACACCATTCGGGACTCAGACTCAGAGCTTTGCTCTCTGGGCCTCACTGGTGACTAAAGAGGCCTGCTTTATCCTACTCCAGCCTCTGTTTCTTGTTCTCTGTGGACCAAACCTGCAATACCCTGGATCCGTTCTCAATCTTCTGAGGACTCTCCACACTGATCTCCATAGTGGCTACACTAATTTGCTTTCCTACCAATAGTGTCAAAGAGTTCGACTTCCCCGCATCCTCTCCAGCATTTATTGCTGACTTCTTGATGATTGTCATTCTGATTGGGGTTAAATGGAATCTCAGTGTTGTGATTTTTTTTTTTTTTTTTTTTTTTTGCGGTACTGGGGATTGAACCCAGGGGCATTCTACCTCCGAGCTACACCCCCAGCTCTATTTTTTATTCTTTATTTTGAAATTGGGTCTCACTAAGTTGTGGAGTGCCTCACTATGTAGCTGAGGCTGGCCTCGAACCTGGATCCTCCGGTCTCAGCCTCCCGAATGCTGGGATTACAAGCGTGCGCCACCATGCCCGGCTTCAGTGTTGTGATTTTTAACTGACAAAAGTTGCATATATTTATGGTGTTCACCATGATGTTTTTCTATATGTATCAATTGTGAGAAAGCTAACATATACATTATTTCAAATACAGAAAACACTCTTCTATACTTAGCAACTTTCAGATGTATAATATATTGTTATTAACTATAGTCACGATGTTGTATAATAGATCTCTTAAACTTATTCTTCCTGTTTAAATAAAATTAAATATTCTTTGACCATCTCCCACCCAGCTTCTGTCAACTATCATTCCACTCTATGCTTCTAGGAATTCATCTTTTTTAGATTCCATAAATAAGTCAGATTATGTGGTATTTGTCATTTCATGCCTGGTTTATCTCTCTCTCTCTCTCTCTCTTTTGTGGTACTGGGGATTGAACCCAAGGGCATTCTACCTCCGAGGTACACCTCCAGTCCTATTTTTAAAAATTCTTTATTTTGAAACATGGTCTCATTAAGTTGTGGAGAGCCTCATTAGGTAGCTAAGGCTGACTGTGAATCTGGGATCCTCTTTTCTCAGCCTCCCACGTACTGGGATTACTAGCATGTGCCACCACACCCAGCCTGGTTTATTTCTTTTAACATAATGTCCCCCAGGTTCACCCATGTTGCTGCAAATGACTATTTTCTTTCTTTTTTAAAGGTGAATAGGACGGATCCAAGATGGCGACGGAATGAAACAGCTTTCCACAGACGCTGTGATTTCGAACAAAATTTACCATAAAAGGAGCATCTTAACAGAAGAAAAATACAACAAAAAAAGTGAAATTTGAACCACACCTAAAGAAGATCAAAAAAGCGGACCCAGGAGGGCAAGGGGACTTGCTACAGCCCCGCGCCCAGGGCTACGGCCCCGCGCACTGCGCAGCGGTGGTCAGGCACCGCGCGGATTAGGCTGTGGAAGAAGCAGCGGGGATGAGCCAGACGCTGTGAGCGGCTAACTACACGGGGACACGGCTAACAGCCCAGGCGTGGCGTTGGCCCCAGATCTCCACGAACTACCCAGGTGGGGATCGCCGCAACAGTGACCAGAACCCCCCGTGGAACTGTCGGCAGAAGCTCCCGCGGGCCAGTCAGAAGCTCCCTTGGACCAGTGTCTACATACCACCCCAAAGACGGAGCAGTGAGCAACGGCGCAAAGGAGGAAAGAGCACAGGCGGGAATCCAGCTTCTTGACAGAAGGAAGAGAAGGAATACTGGAAACTCGAACACAAACTCGGAGAGGGGAGCCTGCGTACGCTGGGAACGGCGGCTGCCATCTTTGCCGCCAGCCCCTCCCACCAACTTCCTGCTACCTACACAGACCATCATTGCCCGATTGCGCCGCCAGCCATCAGAACGGGAACAGGCCGAGTTGCAGGAGACTTAAGTCGGGCTAGCGCACCTCGGGTGCAGGGTGCGGGATTCACAAAACAAAGGATAGACTCAGCCATCTGCCCTGCTAGAACCTAGACAGGGCCAGAAGGGTGGAGGAACCCAGTGCTCACAGGGTATCTGGAAAGGCCTGGCTTTTTGACTGCTAAAGCAAAAAGCAGAGACAGAGACGCAGCCAGACCCAGTGGAGAGTCCAGAGACATAAACTAGCAGTGGACAATTCTCTGCCTGCACTGACAGAGCAAATTAAAATAAATAAATAAAAAACACCAAAGACACACGTGAAAATTTAAGCTCGGTACTTACGAACTAGCAGAGCATTGGTTTTAGTGTCTGATTGCTATTTGTAGAGTTTGGGTTTTTTTTTTTTTTTTTATGGGTTTTGGTTTTTGGTTGTTTTTTGTTTTTTTCATTCTCTTTTGGTGTTAAGTTTTAAACTTGAACTGTCTAAACTTTGTTATTGCTTTTATTTGTTTATGTTTGTTTGGATGAATACTTGCTTTGTTATCTCTTGCTTAGGTCATTGAACCCCCTCCTTATCCCTTTTACAAGCCCCCCCACCTACTCCTCTCTGCTACACTTTACCTCCTCTCTTTTCTTTTCCTCTTTTTCCTGTCACATATCAATAGCTACCATCTCTAATCTTTACCCCCTTCTTTACCCTATCCCTGCAACTTTTACGGTGACTTCTCACCCAAACTCTATCTCTGAACACACCCTGTCACCCCTAAACCCCAACTACAGAGATTGGACAAGAAAACTTGCAAGAACAGCAAAGATATAAATCAAAGAACAGGGAAACCATGGGAAGGAGAAATAACAAAGAAACAATGAGCCACCACAACCCCTCAATAACAGATCTCACCAACCCAGAATGGCAGAGACTA
>PVLC010037151.1:0-15424 GCA_004027655.1 Graphiurus murinus | reverse complement strand
AGGAGGAAGAGGAGGAGGAGGAGGAAAAGAGGAGGAGGAGGAGGAGGAAAGGAGAAAGAGAGATGGAAAGAAGGGAAAGGGAACAGAGCCAGAGAATAGACATCTCATGGCTCCATGAATCACCACTAGCTTCACCATAATCTACACTGTGTAAACAAAGAATTGCATGAAAATCACCCTAAAAACTCTGGATCTTAAAAAAAGTTTTAACATAGGCACATGTGGTATCACGCACCTGTAATCCCAATGCTAGGGAGGCTGAGACAGGAGGATTGCAGGTTCCAGACCACCAGTCTCAGCAACCTAGAGAGCCCCTCAGCAGCCTAGTGGGACCCTGTTTCAAAATAAAATATAACTGGAGGTGTAGCTCAGAGGTAGAATGACTCTGGGTGTAATCCATAGTACCCCCCTCCCAAAAAAAAGAGTTTTAACATGAAAATGGGAACAGCCAGGCATGGTGGCGCACACTTGTAATCCCAGCATTCAGGAGGCTGAGGCCGGAGGATCCAGGTTCGCAGCCAGCCTCAGCTATCTAGTGAGGCACTCCACAACTTAGTGAGACTCAGTTTCAAAATAAAGAATAAAAAACAGGGCTGGGGATATAGCTCGGAGGTAGAATGCTCCTGAGTTCAATCCCCAGTACCACAAAAAAAAAGAAAGAAAAAGAAAAAGAAAATGGGAACAATTTTCTTCACAAAATCCTCAATAGCGCCGGGCGTGGTGGCGCACGCTTGTAATCCCAGCATTCGGGAGGTTGAGACCGGAGGATCCGGGTTCTCGGCCAGCCTCAGCTACCTAGTGAGGCACTCCACAACTTATCGAGACTCGGTTTCAAAATAAAGACTAAAAAATAGGGCTGGGGGTATAGCTCGGAGGTAGAATGCCCCTGAGTTCAATCCCCAGTACCGCAAAAAAAAAAAAAAAAAAAAATCCTCAATAGCTAGTCATAGTAGTTATTTTATGGCTAACTCCTTAAATAGGGGAAATAAAAAACAGCTCAAATAAGCATTATTAGGTTTCTGCCCATGGTTATTCATTATTGTGCTTTAGCAAGTGGGAGGCGGGGTGTGCAGAGGGAGAGATTTTATTTTCCACCAACACGGATTTTCCAGAGGCGCACCAGAACTCCACAGCGCCCCCTCTGCCTCCCTTGATGAAGCGCACCCCTTCGTCATTACCTACCCTTGCTCTTCCTACAAGGCCTGAAAAGAAGAGGTAGCGCGCTTTACCTCAGCCTGGTCCCAGTGTCCTCACCCCAGCCCACACGGGTCCCCTCCTGTCATCAAATACGCCCCTCCTTTTCCCCTAGGGTCTCAGGAGACATGGATTCCAGCCCTCCTTCCCCATCCCGTCTGATCCCCAACCTTGCCTGATCCTGGCAATCATCCTAGGATCACCTTTTCCTCAGCTTCCACACCCACCACGCCACTGAAGTCACTCTGGGATCGCCAAGCAAACCTTTTCTGCCAAGTCAAACAACCCATACTGCCCCCCCCCCCCTTAATGTGATTTACTTATTTAACTAATCTCTCGGAGTTTGGGTCAAGAGCTGCTGTGACCGGGGAGACTCTTCTTCTACCCTTTCCTCTGAGCTCCCCATGCCGACCTCATTGTCCGTCCTTCTCTGCCTCCATCCTGTGCAGTCCCCACCTCCTTGCCAGGGGCCGCTTAGCTACATTCCTAGCGCTTGACTGAGACCGACATACCTGACAAGACAACTTAGAGGAGGAAAGGTTTATTTCGGGCTCATGGCTTCGATCTGTGGTCATCTGGCTCCATCCCACTGCACCTGAGGTGAGAGAGACAGACAGACAGACAGACAGGCCAGGACCAGAAGATCACCACCTCCCATTAAGTCCACTCAAATTATTAACCCACCCAATGAATCAATCCTTTGATAAGATCGGAGCCCTCACCACCCTGTCATTTCACCTCTGAACGCTGCTGCACTGCCTAGCACCTGAGAATGTTCCGGTTCCAAATCGCAACTGCTGGGAAGCTAGCTACATGTGGGAGGGCTTCAGAGGTTGTAAAATACAGCTTTCCGCCCCCCCAACCCCCTTGACCATCATACACAGACCGTTCCTCCATATACTTGATGGAAGAGCGATGCCTTTGGGTTTCAGTGTCGTGTGGAGCCGGGCGTCGTGGTGCACACCTGTAATCCCAGTACCTGTGAGGCTGAGACAGGAGGATTGTAGGTTCGAGGACTGTTTCAGACTCCCATCAACCTGGCAAGACCCTGTTTTCAAGTAATAATAAAATAGGGCTGGGGGTATAGATCTGAGGTAGAATACCCCTAGATTCAGTCCCCAGCACCACAAAATTTGTTTTTAATGATGATAATAACAACGACAACAATAATAATAATAATAATAATAATAATAATAATAATAAAGTGCTGTATCTCTTCTATTCAAAGAGAAAACACCTTCAAAAAGCTGGTACCTACACCGGACGTGGTGGCACACACCTGTAATCCCTGTACTTGGGAAGCTGAGACAGGAGGATCGCAGGTTTGAGGACAGCCTCAGCAAGTAGTGAGATTCTCATCAACCTAGCAAGACCCTGTTTCCAAATAGGATATAAAATCAGGCTAGGGATGTAGCTCAAAAGTAGCATGCCTCTGGGTTCAATCCCAGTACCACACACACACACACACACACACACACACACACACACACATACACACACACACACACACAGCTTGTACTTTAACTCATCACCTATTAAAACAAAATTAATTTAATAGGTAATTAAATGTTACCTCAGATAAAATAGCACACGCAGGGAACAAAGTTCATTGTGAAGAAGTGTCCACGTACTGTGCAACAAGGACAAAATCAAGTCACACTGCAGAAAATAAACATATTTGAATACCTACAGAAACATTGTTCGCATAATTAAAATAATATGACAAATTTCCACAATTGACAACTGGCAAGGTAGCACCCTATTACCTCTCCAGAACTCTGACCAAGGATGACAAATCTGCTGCCTCCTCAGAGAGCCGAAGGTCAATGGCGAGGAGGATTCTGGGAAAGTTCATCACCAATATCTGTCGTGAAGGTTCTGAAATAATAGGATGATTTGCTGTCAGAACCATGAGAAAGAATTTTCCTCATCTCCTAAATGCTGTGGGGCTTTTTAACCACCCCTGTGCTCTAGCCAGAGAAATGGCAGCAGGCTTAGGCTATGAGCCTACAAGATCTGATTCCTTTTACCCACCAAGTGCTCTGTGGGGAGCACGTTGCCCTGTTTCATCGCTGTCCCTAAAGTCTTGGAGCCTCACCTCAGGATTAGCTCACTACCATTTAAACTGCTGTTGGCAATCACCACCCTTAGCGTAAAGCAACTGAGTGTGTTTATTTATCAGAGTCCAGTCCCTCATTTCCGTGGCTGCTCAAGATGTCTCTTTTCAACAGCTCCGGAACCAGATAAATTGTCTAGATACTGTATGTGAGACTGGCCAAGATTAAATTTCTCTTCTCTCTGCCTGCAAGATGTACTCTGATAGCAGATTAATAAGATTACAGCTCCACACTGGAGCAAAGCAGCACCTTTAATCATTTCCAGAAGTGAGCCACCCAACCTCCCACTTGTTAGGTTCACGAACAACAGGGAAAAGATCGCCAGGCAGCGTCAAAGGCCAAGCGCGCCTTGTCTCTGAGGACCTTCTTCTTATGAAGGGACCTATGAATCAAAACGAGGGCATCACCAGCTCATATTTCAGAAACGTGGAGAAGAAAATTGAAAGCCCCTGGTGTTGGTAATGAGGGCAGCTGTGCAAGCTGTGCTCTGCCTGGAACCACACCACATTTGCAAGTAAAATCCTTTACGCTGTACACTAACATCAGGAAAGGGAACTCAAGGACCTTCCGGAAGCCGGGTGAACCATGCATTTGACTGTGAGTCACCCTTGGGTTCTGTGCCTCTTTATGAACCTGACCAGCCATGCCTTGCAGGAGAAAACAATTTGTGATCAGGCGGTAAACAGAGATTCTCTTTCGCCACCGTAAGTAAATTCCACCATAAACAGAGATACATGCCCACATGCGGCTTAGCTTTTCCTTCCATGAAGACATCTGCCCTTTCTGTCTCCATCAGCAGGATACTCTCTTGCAGAAGCCACAGAGCAGAGTTCTTGGTTGCCCTGTAACAAGAGTGGCAAACTAAGACCCACAGCCCAAGCTGGCTCATCACCTGGTTGTGTAAATAAAGTTTTATTGAAACACAGCCATACGTATTCATTTACACAGGGCTGCTTTGCTGATCCAGTAGCCGAGCTGGGCACTTACAGCAGAGACATTATAGTCTATGATGCCTTAGATATTAACAGTTTACTCCTTAGCGGGAAAAGTCTACTGGCCCCTGCCCTATATTCTCCATGGCAGAATTAAAAATAGTTATGATGATGACCAATGTTTATCAAACTTTTCAATATACGATGCACTATTAAATACCTTCGCAAGAGGGCTACGGATGTAGCTCAATGGTAAAGAATTTGCCTAACATGTATGATGCCTGACCTGGGTTAAATTACCAAACACACACACACACACACATGACTGCATAAATGGAGATATAAATACCTTCATGAATTATATCATTCAATCTCCACAGCAGCTCTATAAAGTAGGTACTTTATTTTCCATCTTGTAAGTGAAGGATCTTGGGTTTACAGAATTAATAAGTTCCCAGGTTCAAAGCCTATCAATCTGATTCCAGTCTCTCAACCAGTAAACAGCATTTCTGCTAACATAATAATACTAATAGCTACCATTTACCAAGTGCTTCTTGTATACTAGCTTTTGCATGCATTGTCTCCTGAAGTCTCCACTCTGTGTTAGACCTTCCAGTGTTCCAGGGACAGGGATCCAGGCTGGTTAAGTTATTTGCTCAAGATCAGAAAGCTCCAAGCAGAGATACTGTGTTCAAACTCAGTCTCCACAGCTCACTCATTACCTACACCGCCTCGCTGCAGAAAGACAGACAGTACTGAAGAGATAATACGATAAGCATTAGAAATTGCAGAATTGTTCCTCAACTTTCCATTCTGTTTAGAAACACTGTGGGTCACTGCTATGGCTCACATATCTGTGTCCTCTCCAGAAGTCCTCACCTCTCACTCGCCTGGAATCCTGTTTCTAGGCTGGGGGAAGACCAGCTTGGCCTGACCTTTATCTTCAATCGAGAGTTTCATGGTCAGGGTTGCTGTTAGAATTTCAGCTTTGCCCTGGACCAAGAAGGAAGAGTTAAGCAAATATCTCTCCAGCTTCAATATTCTGTGTCTGACTGATCAATACAGAAAGTTTTTTGACAGAGCTGATACTCACTTTTTAGGAATAGAGTGAGCTTCTTGAACTGAAAGAGGAAAGATATCAATGCCACGCCGCAGATCCCTGGCGTCTACCTTGAGGGCGATGGGTGGGTGTTTGACTCCTTTGCCTCTGTGACAGCTTCTTGCTACAAGGACCTTTTCCTTCAGCTCAAACACCCAGCGAGTAGCAAACATTGCAAACCATGACACCAGCAATAACTAAGAAGAAAGAGCGATTTTCCCAGAGAGTAAACACCAACCTTCGATTGTCTCCGGAAGAAGGAGTGCTCTTCTATCACCATGGTTCAGAAGGAGTTCTTCAGACCCTGACAAGCCATTCCCCTTCAGGAAAATGTTAATTTTCCGGCCTTATATTCCCCTGCCCTGGGCTGTATTTTTGTAGTCCTTCCTTTTCATTTTACCAGCAAGGCACTGGAGGTTACTGAAATTTAAATCTTCCTTTACTACTTATTAAGAGAAGATCTCTTAGTCTCGATTTTTATACTCCTCCTAGTTTTGAGACCAGACTATAGATGTTTACGAGAATCATGGCACAGAGGCAGGAAACGCACCAAGGCCTGAGAGTGCCCCTCTTGGGAGCAGTTTGGCCTGGGCCTGCCCTTACCTGTGGTTTCTTCTGTAAAGAATGCTGGTTTGCTGTGCTAGGAGGGCAATCCTATGTCTCAATGTCAAAATACTTGGGGCACAGGACAGCAAGCCATGGCCAGATGGAATGTTTTTATTGTGGGATTTCAACTAGTTGGGATATAAGCAGACTTTTTTTTAAACATGCTTTTATTAGTGCATTATAACCATATATTATATTGAGGTTTTAGTGCGACAGAAACATACTCGCACACAACACCTGGTACATTTCCCTCCGGATCCCAGAAACAGCAGGGAGTGGGGGAGGAATCTATGAACCACTCAGAAGCCTGCATTTCCAAGATGTTTGGAAGAAAAGCCTTCACTCTGGGGCCAGACCAGTTCCAACTCTGAAGTATATGTATTGTGAAATGGTTGCCTGGGTGTATGGATACCTATTCAAAGTCTGCAAAAGAAAGCCGCTTAACAACTAAGAAACTTAACCGAACCTGTTGGAAATCGATGCATTAAGCGAATTGAGCTGGTAGATGAAGTCCCACCCAATCACGGCCTGGGACTCGGGCGCCTGCGTTCTCAGCCCCCAGTCTAGTTTCCCAGCAGCTCTGCACGCTGATTGGCTGGGGGAGGCCCTCTCTACAGTGAGAAGATAATCAATCATGTAGCTGGCTTTCATTTGGCGGAGGTATTTAGATTTCAGCCAGCTGGTTAGCTGCCTCAAGGCCACCTGCTCGACTGAAAAATAAAGAACCCATTTCTTTCCCCTTGCAGGGAGGAGGGAGAGTGTACTAGCTCGTATGATAATCTTGGGCGGATGATTAAATTTGGCCTTTTAGGCTCCAGCTGAAAATTCCGCTCAGATGGCTGGTTTTTCTTTTCACACGTCGTTGAACAATCCTGTGCACTGCCGTGGCTGATGTCCCTGAAGCCGAGCGTCCCTTTGCTTCGGCAGAGTCCCAGCCCACTCTCCAGCGCATGTGCCTCCTGGCTACTAGAACGTACTGAGAAACGCAGTCTTCCTGCCTACGAGTATTATTCTTGTGCGGGCATGCTCAGCGGTGCTCTCAAGGAACAAGAATGCTCTGTAGGAGACAGCTGGAACCCCGGTGGTTTCTCTGATGATAGTTTACGAAAGACACCAGATTCCTCTGGTGCACGGCAAATTTATACTGCAGTTGGTCATGTGTTTGGTGCTGTTTGGCTGAAACATCACCATCTCAGATGCCAAAGTACTGAGCAGGTCCAGTGTGCTATGAGCCAGCCAAAAAACCTGAGAGTTGTTCTAGAATTCCCTCACGCCCGCACCAAGTCCATCCGCGAATCCTGCCATTCGGTCTCCAAGACATTCTTCCACACCTGCCCCACCTCCATCTTCACGGATGACTTCCTCGGCTTAAGCCGTCACCTCTCCCCTGGACCATTGCAGTCGCCTTGAGGGGCCCCCAGCCCCCACGTTTGTGTTTCGCCAATCCATTCCCCTTATGGCAAGGAGGGTACTCTGTAAAAACCTGTGAGCTCACAAAGCTCCCTTTTTTTTTTTTTTTGCGGTACTAGGGATTGAACTCAGGGGCATTCTACCTCCGAGCTATACCCCCAGCCCTATTTTTTATTCTTTATTTTGAAACAGGGTCTCACTAAGTTATGGAGTGCCTCACTAGATAGCTGAGGCTGGCCTCGAACCCGGATCCTCCGGTCTCAGCCTCCCAAATGCTGGGATTACAAGCGTGCGCCACCACGCCCAGCTCCTTTATTGAAACCTTCTTATAACTCTCATAATAATTGGGCCAAAATGAAGCTCACTACCTGTCTCCAGGCCCCTAGGATTGGCCTCTGACTACCTGCCGGCCCTCATCTCAGACTTCCCTTCCTTTCCTGCCTTGTTCTAGCTGCTTCTTGAAAACTTCCAGCTCCTTTCCATCTGTGGGCCTTCGCACTAGCTGTTCCTGTGCCTGGCATGATCTGCCTGTAGCAAGGATCTTCGCCAGGTACCATATCTTTAATTCACGTTTCAGCTTAGATGTCAATTCTCAGAGAATCCTTGACTACACAAACTCAAGCAGGGTAGCCCTCCTGTACTATGAGATCCTGCTTTTCTTCCAAACAGCATTACCTGCTCCTCCTGTACATTTTTTTTTTCTTGTTGATTTACTTGTTGGCTGTCTCCTTTAATAGAATGCAAACTCTCTTCTGTTTTTGGCTTTGTCTATTGTGTTGGGAACATCTCCAGTGCCTAAATAGTCTCTTGCAAATAGCGGGTGACCGATAAATAGTTACCCAGTGGACGGAGGAGCAAAGCCTGGTGGGGAGTGATATGGGGGCAGGGTGGTGGAAGTGTGGCCTGACCAGGAGTTAGAGGACAAGGCTGAGTGACTTTTTGCGGGTTGATTCTTGATCCATATTCTGAGCTTCTAAGGGATCAGGTATTTTCTGAGGCCTCGTGTCTGCCATGCTGTTAAATGCACTCAGACAATGACAGCCTCTTAGCTCAGAGAGGGAAGACACTGACCTCATTCTCGGCTGATCTGATCGACTGAAAAGCAAAATGTGTCGTTAATTTTAGGATCCATTATATGTGACATCTTTGTCTTGCTAAAGGTGAAGGGCCAAGAGGAGACTTGGAGAAAGCTTGCTAACCGATGCATCTTTGTTCACATTTAGAAATTAGCTGGCACTGGGGACCGTCCGTGTGCTCACCCTGATTTGAGGTCTAGGTCTTTCTTTTCCAGGAAGGGCTAGTGTCGGTGCTGTGTCCTCCGTGTCTGAAATATCTTCTTCGTGCATAAACAAAAGGCAGGCATGATTCAGACAGGATAAACCCCTGAACCTCACAGACAGGAGAAAAATGTAGAGTCGTGATTCTTAAAGCATTTCTCAGCCTTAGTTGTCAGCGCTGGGAGTCACTTCAGCACATTTCTGAAGCGAACTCTGCACGGGCTAGGTCAGCAGCACCATCAAAAAGAATTTTGCAATTAAAAAGGCTTAAAAGGATCACTGGCAAGATGGCTTTTTTTTTTTTTTAAACCAAGCTACTTAAAGAAGTAAAGTAAATACAAGTATTTAGCCAGGCGAGGTGGTGCACCCTTGTAATCCCAGTACTTGGAAGGCTGAGGCAGGAGTATCGCAGGTTCGCGGCCAGCCTCAGCTTCTTAGCGAGGCCCTCCACAATTTAGTGAGACCCTGTTTCAAAATAAAGAATTAAAAATAGGACTGGGGGTGTAGCTCGGAGGTAGAATGCCCCTGGGTTCCATCCCCAGTACCACAAAAAAAATAAAATAAAATAAAAATAAATAGAAGTATTTCTTTACATCAGTTTTGCCCACCAGCCAAAGGGAAGGACCTCATCAGAGACGCCCTAAAGACAATGTTTAGAACCCAGACTTTGCTCAGCAAGCACGTTCAAGCTGGTAAAGGCATCTGCCCCGTGACATCAATGATGCTGAAGGTTTGACACTCTACAGAGAGAGATAACAGGATTGGGAAATAAGATAACAATAAAAGATAACAATGAAAGAGCTCACTGCCATTTTTCTTTATCATTATATCATTGCTGGTTGAACATATTTATGGGGCGTAGCATGATAATCCGATACATGTACATGACGTATGATGATTCAATCAGGGTATTTGGCTTTCCCACCTCCTTAGACATTTATTATTTCTTTGTGTTGGAAATATTCAAAATTCTCTCTGCAGCAGGGCATGGTGGCGCACGCTGGTAACCCGGTACTTGGGAGGAGGCTGAGATGGGAGGATCGCAGGTTCACAGCCAGCCTCAGCAACTTAGTGAGACTCTCAGCAACCTAGTGACAGTCTCACTACCCTCCCGTTTCATCCATCTTGCTAGCAGGATTTCATTCTTTTCAGTGAGACCTTGTTTCAAAATAAAAAATAAAATAGGGCTGGGGAGGTAGCTCAGAGGCAGAATGCCCTTGGGATCAATCCCTAATATCACCAAAAAAAAAAAAAAAATTCTCTCTTCTAGTTGTTGTTTGGTGCTGGGAATTCAGCACAGGAGCATTCTACCACATAGCTATACCTCAGCCCTTTTTATTTTGAAACAGGGTCTCACTAAGTTGCTGAGGGTCTCAATAAGTTGCTAAGACAATCTTCCTGTCTCAGACTCTCAAATACTGAGATTATGAATGTATGCTACCACACCTGGCTTCTTCTAATTCTTTACAAAATATGTAATAAGCTATTGTTAACTCCAGTCCCTCTACTGCGCTACAGAACGCTTCTCCTAACTGTGTTTTGGCACCTGAATCTGACTTCCTTCTCTGCCCATTCTCTCCCCTCCTTCCCAGACTCTCACAATCACTATTCTATTCCCTACTTCCACGAAATCGACGCCATTAGCTTCCACATATGAATGAGAGCAAGTAGTATTTGTCTTTCTGTGTTTGGCTTCTTTCACTTACTATAATATCCTCTAGTCCATCCATCTCGCTGGCAGGATTTAATTCTTTTTGATGGCTGACTAATATTTCATCGGCACAGAAGCAACACACTTTTCTTCGTCCATTGATAGACCCCTGGGGTGCTTTTATACCTTGGTTATTGTGAATAGTGCTGCAATAAACATGGAGATGCAGACATATACTGATTTTTATTTCCTTTGGATAAATCCCTAGTAGTGGCATTGCTGGATTATATGGTAGTTCTGTCTCTGGTTTTTTCAAGGAACCTATGTACTCCCTTCCATAACGGCTGTACTAATTTACATTCCCACCAACAGTGCACCGCAGCTCCCCTTTTCCCTCCTACTTGCCAGCATTTGTCATTTGTTGTCTTTTTGATAATCGGGGTGAAAATATCTCAATACAGCTTTGGTTGGCATTTCCCTGATGATAAGTGAGGCTGGCCGTCTTTTCTCCTATCTGTTGGCCATTTGTATGATTTGTTTTGAGATGTGTCTATTTGGATCCTTTGCCCATTTTTAGTTAATTGGCTTTTTGCTGCTGAGTTCCTTATATAGTCTGGATATTAACTCCTTGTTGGACGAATAGCTTGCAAATGTTTTCTCCCGTTCTGTCTGTTGTCTGTTCACTTGCCAACTGTTTCCTTTGCTGTGCAGAAGCTTCTCCGCTTGATAGCACCCCATTTGTGTATTTTTGCTTTGGCTTTGGGGAGCCTCCCTCTTAGGAGCCTCATTATTTTAATTTACCAGATGTATTTAAAATATTAGAGTGAAGAGAAGCAATGACATCGATTAAATCATATAAATCCACTGTATGTCTTATTGCATTTGATGCATTTGGACCTTAGGGATTAGATCTTGTTGGCTATTTAGTAAACTGGCTGGGCCGGGCATGGTGGCACATGCCAGTAATCTCAATACTTGGGGAGGTTGAGACAGGAGGATCATAGGTTTGAGGCCACCCTCAGGCATTTAGTGAGAACCTGTTTCAAAATTTAAAAAAAAAGGACTGGGGCATAATTTGGAAATAGAATGCCCCGGGGTTCAGTACCAAACAAAAACAAATGAACAAAAAGAAAAAAACAACTAGCTGAAATTCATCAAATCAGAGAAAAGAAAATGAAGGGGAAAGGGGAATAAAAAATAGGATTGGGGGTGTAGCTCGGAGGTAGAATGCCCCTGAGTTCAATCCCAAGTTGAGAGAGAGAGAGAGAGAGAGAGAGAGAGAGAGAGAGAGAGAGACAGACTTGTATTTTACTTATTTCACGAGTGCTTTGCAGTCCCACCTCACAGCGAGAGTCCAGGTGAGGCGGGCGAGCATGCGCGCAGCTCTGCTTGGGTTTCCTCCAGGAACCGCCCTGCACCCCTTCCTCCCACTCGGGAGTGATGGCCTCCCACACTGCTGGAGAATTATTTGAACTGTTTCCTCTTCAATCTTCCTGCTTCTCCTAACTCCCAACCCAACCCCCCTTCAGCTACTCAACAGCTCTCTCTCTCTCTCTCTCTCTCTCTCTCTCTCTCTCTCTCTCTCTCTCTCTCGTTCTCCCTCCATTATTTAAAGTTCCTTTTGTTTCTTAGTTTCTCTCTAGTTTCCACATCTGAGAGCATACAGCCCTGACTTTCTGAAGCCAGCAGACCTCGCTCAGCATAAGAGTCTCTAATCCCATCCATTTTCCTGCAAGTGACATAATTTCGTCCGTCTTTCTTGCTGAGTAGGGTTCCATTGTGCGTCTACACCACACTTTCTTCATCCATTTATCTGTTGGCAGACTCCTGGGTTGGTTCCATAATAGCTTAGGTATTGTAAATTGTGCTGCTATGAACATGGGTGTGCATGCATCACTGTAATAATATTCCAACATCAATTCTTTTAGAAAGATACCGAGGAGAGGTACAACTGGGTCATATGGCTCACTTCTAACCCCTTGCATAATGACGACCAAACAACCTGCCTGCTCTTTCTGAATAATAACTTGCAGGCCAGGGGTGTAGCTCGGTGGTAATGTGTGCACCTGGCAGGCATGAGGCCCAGGGGTTAGTCCCCAGCACTGCAAAAGAAAAAAGAAGACTACAAATAAAGCTCTTTCAATCAAAATGAGTAATATCGTTATTTTAATATTTATATGTATGTCAAAAGTGTACATAGACTTTCACAATAAATAAGATTGTACCAAACAATAAAGGTGTGTGCCCTAAGGACCTTTATGACCAAAAGTATAAATAAAACAAGGACAAGACTAGAATGGTGGCACATGCTTGTAATCCCAGCATTTAGGAGGCTGAGACAGGAGGATTGCAAGTTCCCAGCCAGCCTCAGCTACCTATTGAGGCATTCTGCAACTTAGTGAGACCCTGTCTCAAAATAAAGAATAAAAAATAGGGCTGGGAGTGTAGCTTGAAAGTAGATGCCCCTGTACCGCAAAAAAAAAAAAAAATCCTCAGTACCGCAAAAAAAAAAAAAAAAAAAAAAAAAAAGAAGTGTCTTAGTTTGATTTCTTTGAAAGGCTGTAGGATTGGTCCCCATTTTTAGACCAGGGTGGGGCAGGGGGTTATCTTGTTGTTTTTTGTTTTTGCTTTTATTCTTTTCAAATCCTAAGCTTTTTCAAGGACTCTGAGTAAAATCTCTGCCTCTGGAAGGGTCAATCTGAAGCAGACAGATTTCAGAACGTGACACCTTTGACATATGGAAATTACCCCGCCCCCACCACGCCAGGCCCACAGCTAGCCGGCGTGCTGCCACTCACTCCTGGGGCAAGCCAGGTGAGAACCCACTGCATACCAGGCAGGATGCCAAGGGCTGGTCAGACACAAGGAGAAAAGACTCACAAGACGCTGCCCTCCCAGTGCGGGGCCAAGAAATCAACCTGGGAAATTAGCTGTGAACCTCTGGCAGCAGAGATTTCAAAGGAACTGGAGCCCAGCATCGAACTGAGTTTTAGGTGTTTCGATTTTTTATCTGTGGTGGTATGCCCCCCACCAATCTCACATTTTGTGCATGATAAACAATCAACATATAAAGAGTTCATCGGCGAGGTGCCAAAAGGTACATCAGAACCAAGACATGTCGACCCTTTTTGTTGCATGCAGCTGCTAAGAAAAAGATTAACATTAAGAATAAACTGGGCTGTTGATGAATGTATAGTGTTGTATACTGGAAATATAGATTCTGCTGCAAAATTCTCATTTAGCAATTTTGGGGGGCTTGTGGATGTATTAGGGATTGGGCCCAGAGATATTCTACCTCCAAGCTACACCCCTCCCCCTGCCCTTTTTATTTATTTATTTTATTTTGAACTAGGGTCTCACTAAATTGCTGAGAGTCTCAGTAAATTGCTGAGGCTGGCCTCGAACCTGCCATTCTCCTGTCTCAGCCTCCCAAGTACGGGGATTACCAGGCGTGCACCACCACACCCGGCTCATTTAGCAATTTTTTTTCAATGTTCTGCGATTTCTCTTACCCAGGTACCACAGAAGGCTGTGGGAAAGAATAAGGCAACGGGAACAAAGAAATGGATTCCACCTCACCAACATCTCCTTACACTCTCTCTCCAGTAAGTAGGTACGTTTTTAAGTGAAAGCTATTAGTCACTGTTTTCTCCTTTACATTTCTTCCAAAGTGAAAGAATTTTTTGCAAACTTCTCTAACCTGCAAATTCTGTCTCTGTGGATCAATGAGAAAAAATAAAAGCATTTTTGACAAATCAAATGTTCATTTTTTAGGGAAAAAATAACCGCTTCTATCCAGGCTGCTGAAACTGTGGCTTGTGTGTTCAGTCCCGGGAGCTATCAGTCACGATTCACTCCCGACACGGCCCAGATGTCTTGGTCAGTGCACATTAAAGGCTCAGTCTGGTGGCTTCTTAGGGAAGAGATTTAACATTAGCGCATGTTAGGTGCAAGGGAACATCCTTTTCCATTGAAAGAGCAATTTTATTTCTCAGGGAGAAAAAAATACAACCTGTAGTCAGGAGGATGCATTATGAACCTGCTATTGCGTGTGGGATTTATGATCAAGGTCTCTTCTCTTCTACAAGGATTCTTCAAGGAAGGGCAGAATTACAGATTTCAGGCCTAACTGAAAAAAACAGCAACACAAACGTTTCACGGACCTTTGGTGCCATCTCGTGGTCAAGCCTGGCCAATGTTCGCCTCTCGGAATTTGCAGAGAATGAAGGTTCTGGCAGGGAAAGCTCAAGAGCTCGGGCTCTAAACTGGCTTGGCAGAGCCCAGAGTTGGCCCACACAGGAGCTGTTGTGCCTCGGAACACTGTGCTGGGTGCATGACATCTCCTCGTCGGCTGCAACCGGATCTCCTGGCATTCTGAAAGGAGCCATTTGCAAACAAATCTGGAAGGTGCTGTGCCGTCTTAGTCATCTGCTCCAAGCACACCCTGGGATGCACAGGGGAGGTGTGCATGCATGTGTGCGCGCGTGCCCACGGCGGAGAGGGGGCATGAGTGTGCCGAGGGCTCCTGCTGAGCTGTGCCATGCCAACTGGCATGGAGAAGGGACATATGCAAAGCTGCACTCCGCGTGGCCTCTAAATTTAGATAATCTGTCAATATCCCGCACTGGTGGGGCCCCCTTTCTCCAAGCTCTGGTTTAAAGGCTTAAAAATAGAAGCCAAGTTTAGCCTGTAGGAAAGCGCAGGCGGTTAATCATGCTGTCGGGGAGGATGCAAGCGGCAGCTCACAGTATCGACCGAAAGCGATCGGATCCCACCGGCTCGGAGCACCGGCTCCCTTCAGCCCTTCACCTGCCAAGCCGCAGGAGCAAAACGCTCAGGGGCATGGGGAACCCGTCCTGAGCGTGCCCTTTCCTCTCTGCCCACTCCACTGGTCAGCTCCTTGACTGCTGTAGTTTGGATCTTGAATATCCCCTGAAGGCCTGTGCGTTAAATGCCCATGGCATCATTAGGAGGTGATGGGCCCTTTAAGAGGTGGGGCCTGGCGGGAGGAAGTTATGTCACTGGAGGCGGGCCCTTAGGGGATATGGGGACCCTGGCCCATTCCTGTCTCTCTCCTCTCTCCTCTCTCTTCTGTCTCTCTCCTCTCTCTTTCTCTCCTCTCATTCTTCTCTCTCCTC
>PVLC010037150.1:0-15383 GCA_004027655.1 Graphiurus murinus | reverse complement strand
TGGTTGCCTGAGGCAAAGTGGAAGGAGATATGGATTACCAAAGGGCATGAGAAAACTTTGTAATGATAGAAAATATTTGTTGTCTTGATTGTGCTTCTGGCTTCACAAGTATATTAACATGTTGAGATTCAACAACTCCTGCCTTTACATATGTGCAATTTATTATACTTTAAATAGGTCTCTTTAACCTGGTAGTGGATGGGGAGTCTTCAGTGGTTCCCTATCACCAGAGAGCAGGGTAAAATCCAATCACAGGATATTGTAAGTCAGCCCCCTGCCTCATATGGCTTTATCACCATCCACTTTCCCATTTATTGTATGTTTTATTATGCTGTACTTTATCCCTTAAAAACTTCCCTTCTTTATCACTTCTGGAACAGGTGATTTTTCATGGCATATCTCATCTAGAAAGCTCAACTATATACGACTATATACCACAAGGAAAAATAGCTATTCATCTCTCAAAATTCAGCTCAGTACCTGGCATATAGTAGCCACGCCATAAGTAAGTGTCCAGTGCATGAATGGGCTCCTCCATGACGCCTACTCGGACCCTCTATACATATCCCCTTCTGTTAATCACTCAATAATGCATTAATACTATTTTGATTCATTGTACATGTTACCACCTTCTATTGATTTACTTTGTGTTCCAAGCCTATTTTCTTCATGCACTCCTTGGAGACTACAGTGGGCAGAATTCAGAGATACTCCCAAGATTCTTTTTCTTTGGACAAAGAAACTTTGTCCCAGTTATTCAAACACAAATCTAGGTGTTGCTATGAGGAAAGTTTTGCAAATGTAATGAAGTTCCAATTTTAACTGACTTTAAAATAGGGTGATCTTCCAAATGGTCGTCACTTAATAATTTGAGCTCTTTCAATGCAAAGGGCTTTCCTCCAACTGGTCACAGAAGTGGAAAGCATAAATTTGAGCATGAGAAGGATCGTTGTTGGCTTGAAGGTGGGGGACACTAAGTGGCAAGGATTATGGGTAGCCTCTAGTTGATTAGAGCAGTGCCTGCCTACAAGGACAAAAAGAAGCGAGGAAAGCATTCAAGTTCTAGAATAGCGGCTCTCTGCTTTAACTATAAACTATCATCTTATGGGGAACTTTATAAAATTCTAGTACCTGGATATAACGTCCAAGAACTCTGACGTACTTACTATAGGTGTGGCTTAGGCATCAGATTATTTAAAATCTCCCTAGATGATACTAACATGTAGAACAAGTTGAAAAATACTGTTATGGTGGCTCTTATAAGAACTTGAAACCCAGGGAACTGTAACTCCTTTGGGGCTCCTGTGGGTTAAGGCCCCAGTGGCAATTGACTGTATTCTCAAGGTCAACCTCTAGAAGCTCTTAGTTCCTAGCTTCTTCTTATGCCACAGTTAGCTCTTCCAAGGATGTTAAAACACCTTACTCCAGGAGATCTTCATTCTCTCCACTCCAGTTCCTTAGTTTAGACTTAAATAATAATCCCTAGGTATTTTAATAACTTCTCATCTTCTTCCTCATTACATCCTTCTTGGACCCTGATGATTATAGTATTTTTCCCTGCAATATTTCCAACTGCAATCCAACAAGGGAGCACTTCAATAATTCTCTGGTTAGAAAAGGCTAATGTCATTATCTGGTTATTCTTCTTACCCATCACCAACACCTGAATGTCTTACTCAGGTTTGTTGTTGTTTATAAATTAATTTACTTACTAATCAAATTTCTTTGAGGAAGGGATATATAATGGAAAGAAGACTAACTGGGATTCTGAACTCCAATTTTAGTTCTGCCCCTTAAAACTGTGTGATATTGGCAAAATAGTTAACCACTGGTAATGAGAGTTTGACATTATTAAAATGGAGGAGTCTGTATTTATCTTATAAAATTGATATTAGGCTCATGGTGTAACTATGCCAAGGTTTGTTATAGCAGCTCAGATGCACAGTCATTCCTAGGCATTTGTAAGAGATTGGTTTCTGGATTCCTATTAATACAAAAATCCAAATATGCTCGTGTTTCTTATATAAAATGACATAATATTTTCATATAACCTATACATAGCCTCCCTTTGTGCATTAAGCCATCTACAGATTACATATAATTCCTAATACAATGTAAATGCTGTATAAATAGATGTTATCCTGTATTGTTTGGGAAATAGTGACAAGAAAAAAAGGTCTGTATATGTTCAGCACAGTTTCTTTCTGAATATTTTTGTTCTGTGGTTGATTTAACTGACAGGTATAGAACCTGCAGATATGGTGGGATTACTGTATAAATATGTTGTGTGGATATGTACACACATATACACATATATTCAGTTTCATCAAATCCACTTGAATACCTAGTATGTTTCTGGTACTCTGTTGGATAATTTTTAGAAGAAAATGTAAAATATTTCACCAAATGCTTTTCTGGGTAAGGTCAAGCAGTATGGATGAGTAAGATCCCTTACCTAGGATGAATATAGCATATATCCATGTGCTGTTGATTCTGAAGTCCAGCTGGTCTTTCAAAGATATCTGAGAGAAAGAAAGAAAAGGAGGTATCCACATAAATTTTAAATAAGTCCTTTGGAAATCATGTTCTATGTACCAGAACAATTATATATGCAATTATCCAAACTAATGATTAATATGCAGAGCAAACCTGCTAAGCAGGTACTATTACTTCCATTTTTACAGGTGAAACTACTGAAACAAAGACGATTTTAGACCAGATTAAGATTATGTTGTCAGTAAGTAATGGGTCTGAGATTCAAGGCTCTTTGGCTTGACAATAAAAACAGAATACTTGGTTTCGGTTTCCAAGGATTGCCCTAGGATCCATCAAATTATAAATAACAAACCAGATAAGTATCACCCTTCAGATTGAGAGAATATGGTGCCAACATCATGCAGTAGGGAAGCTTCCATTGCTAATGTAAAACCTAGCAGAGGAGGACTTAGCATCCAGAAGCCAATGTATAAGAGAGAGCAGAGAGATAGAACAATAGAAATATTTGGAAGATTGAGTTGAAGGGCTCTTAGGTCAGGCTACATCTTTTTTGTTGCTATTGTTCCTATATAATACTGCAATGCTTCTCAAGCTTGAAGATGCATCAGAATCCTCAGAGAGCTTTAGAAACCTTCCTGAGTTTCTTATTCCAGGTCTAGGAGAAGAAAAAAGATTCTTATTTATAAACAGTTTCCAGCGATGCTGATCTTGCTGATCTTGGGACCAAATTTTGAAAACCATGTACTAGAGATACACAGCTATATTTGATAGGACCAGAAGATGCTTTTGGAGACCCACCTCGCTGCTAGATGGAGTACAGCAGAGTTTAAGAGTGCAAGTACGAGAGTTAGGCTGTGTTGCTTCAAAGGCCAGCCTATCATTTAAAATGGTTGATCTTGGGTGATTTATTTAACTTTTCTGCACTTAGACAGATAAGTGGAGAGAGATATCCACATGTATGGCATTTCTTGGTACAAAGGAAAACAAAGGCTAATTCTCACTGAGTATCACATGTCACTGGCATGGTATGGTAGACACAGACATGACCCAAAAAAGCCCCTTCAAGAAGCACTGTTGCTCAGTGGTGGGAGTGTTACCAGAGGACACATCCCAGCTGTGGGCCCTTGGGGATTATCTCAACTGTAGAAAGCTACCTTGGTTGAAGTCACATCCTCTCAGGGCAGCCATATCCAGTGGTTTCTGAGACATAGATAGAAAGGCCTGGCTGATTTGGCTCAGAGCAGAACTTCTCTAACCTCCCTTTCCAGGCTTCTCAGGGTCAGCTGAGGCTACTAGGCCTCCTTTCTTCACTTTCATGGGGGGTTGGCCCCAAGAATCTTCCCATCTGAATACGCTTTACACTAAGCTACATCTGAGAGTCTTCTTGTACCACCCAATCTGTACCATTGTGCCTTTTGAGGCCAAAGGTGTAAGATTTTGGGGAAAAAGCACAACATAAAATCAAAACTGTCAGCCAGGCATGGTGGTGCATGCTTGTAATCCAATCCCAGCATTCAGGAGGCTGAGACCGGAGGATCCGGGTTCATGGCCAGCCTCAGCTACCTAGTGAGGCACTCCACAACTTAGTGAGACCCGGTTTCAAAAATAAAGAAAAATAAAAATAGGGCTGAGGATATAACTCAGAGGTAGACCACCCCTAGTACCGCCAAAAAAAAAAAAAAAAAAAAAAAAATCAAAATTGTCAGATACCCTTTTTGGGTTTGGTGTCTGATTTCGTAAAATTTTCCAATTAGGAATGGTATCCACTCATTGTTTTTTAGTATGTGTCAGTGATTGTTGCATTTAATCAACAGAAAATACCTATGATGTTATTGTTAATATCCCTGATATAGAGATAAGGAAACAGAGAATTGCAGGAGTAACTTTTATCCACATTCACTTTAAATAACACAGAGGAACACCTGGGTGTCAGACTCTGAAGGGTGAGCTCTCAAACAACATGCTTTTCTATTCTGGTTTTTCATTTAAGGGAAACAGAAACAGCATTCTTCACAAGGTGAGAACATTGGGGCTTATAAAAGCTTCCTTACTTCAAGTAAGTAAAGCCCTGCCTGGAAAGCTGCTATCTCCCTTACAAAAAGAAATTGTTGTTTAGCCACAGGGGACTTTGGTAATCACTGCTGCCAGGAGCTCCTGAGATTAGGTAGGACTTTCTTTCCTGCAGGCTCTGGGAAGGGAAGGCTCTGAAAGTCATGACCAGGTGATATTTGACAGGGACCCAGGATCCATGATTTTTTTTTTTTTTTTGACAAACCATATGCTGCTAATTCAGATTCCAAAATAAGATATGTCAAAGGTGCACTCCAGGCAAATGCACACATCTTATTACCCTGTGGGATATTGGTCTCATTTGCCATGTGGGAACTCTGGAATTATAGAAAGTTCCAGGTAGAGGAATGAGGACAACTTTGACTTACAGTGGGCAGATATGAGTGGCACAGATCAAAAGCAAAACTGTGGTCCACCTTCAAACCTTAATCCAGGCCCACAACGTAATCTTGGCTCCCTAAATGTGACCAAAGGTGAGAAAAGACAATGGAATTTACATCCAAAGGAAAAGGACCTAAAGGAAAGCCTAAAACCCAGGCCAGTTGGCCAAGTCCTTCTAGTTTTCCCTCATACCTTATGTAACAATATAATCTAAGATAAGCTCATTTTTTTCTATTAGTTATATAATAGTAAGACAATGTTCTATTTTATTTCCACATTAATTTCAAGGATGGCAAGAGAAAGAAATAATTAATGGAGATGAGACCTCCCTTGAAAATAAGAGACTCCTCACATAAAATTGAGCTTTGTAACCCCTTTCTTCAGTAAGCCAAAAAATTCTTGACTCTCCTCTATTGTATCTCTTCCTAGGGAAAGAAGGGGTGGTAGTGTCCAATCAGACTCGGTGCTTCTATTTTGCCTCGTGTTTTTATTTTCATGGCATCAACAATCACCTTCTTTTCATCTTTCCTTTCTTATCCATCCATATTCTTTTATTTACTCTTTCCTCCCACCCTCTCTTGCTTCCTCTCTTGCTTTCTCACTTCCTTCTATCTTTCCTTCCTACTTCCTTTCCTTATTGCCACTTCTCTTCTCCCAAAAGCACAACTGAATATCTTTGAGAAGGAATACTGTGTGAAGACTGAGATCAAAGTTAGAGTAGGTTATGGTCAGATATAGACTGCCCCCTGAAGAGCTCAGGGTTGATATATGTAAGTCATTAGGGTTGTAATCTCATAAATCCATTACAATAAATTTATCTGGGAGGTAACCTAGGCCTGCGGGGTATAGTTGGAGAAGGTGGATCCCTGGGGGTGTAGCCTTAGGGATTGTCCTTGTGTATCTGAATCTCCTTACTTGCTTGCTCCTCTCTCTGCTTCTGGCCTACACGTTGTGAGAAAAGAGCTTTTTCTGCTCTCTTTCTCCACTCCCCACTGCCATGTTCTGAGATTTGTGGCCGCTGGCCTCATATGTACTGAACCTCAAATCTCCAAGGAAACCATAAGTAACAATTCTTTCTTCCTCTAAGTTGTTTTGGATTATATTAGTGAGACAGAAATACCTGCTTCACACATTTAATGAGGGACCTGGGGCAAATAACTTTGTTGGATTGTCCCTTAGTTTTCTGACTTGAAAAATGTAGATGATGATTTTGGTATCTACCTTCACCGTTCAGGTTAGTTAACATTTATTATTATCATTTTGAATAATAATACTAGCAGTAGTATAACTATCATTGACCTGTCTGTAGGCATTGATGATAAAAAAAAAAAGTGAGTAAGACGTGAAAGAAAGTGACCACAGGAAGTTTTGTTTATTTTTTCTTAGCTCCTCCTTAACAGCTCTCAGATGATATAAGTCTCCATAGTACAAGTTAGCTCTTTTATCATTTCAACAGTGATTCTCAACCCTATTTGATTAGAATCACTTGTAGTGCTTTAAAACTACCTTTACCTGGTCTGTGACTACTCATCCCTGGGGGATATGATTCAGTACTTCTAGGGTAGACCCAGGTATTGTTATTTTAAAAAAAAAATCTCCACAAGTATTTATGATTCAGACTCATAAATATGCCACCAGGAGTTGACCAAGCCACCATGGGTAGACTATTAATCAACATTTTCACATGTATAATCCAAAGACTTGACAATGTAACTTAGAGGAAGAAAGATTTATCTGTTCATAGTTTGTGGATATTTTGAGTTCAGTCCATGTGATGCCAGGGACATGGTGATGGGAAGTGGAGAGAGGGTGAGCTCAAGGCTTCCCTCTCACATCATGGAGACCAGAAGCAAGAAGGAGCAAGCCAGGGGCAAGGAACCATACATATACCCAAGGCCTCAGCACTACACGCCAATCTGCTCCAGTCACACCTTCCCAGCCTGGGCTACCACCCAGTGGATTTATCCACAGCTGAGATTTCAACCAAGCCCCGTTTCTAACATTGCCACCCCATTTTTGTGAGTCATTAGAGGTAGTGAATCTAAATGTCTTGAGTAGCAAATCTTTAATGAAGTTTAATGATTTTATATACATTTCTCTAATCTATAAGCTCTTTGGTCATGAAGCTTTGCACTAGCATGGGCATGAATGCCCAAAATACAGAGATTGTTTTCCAGCTCTTAAAACTAATAAGTTTCCTACTTATTGGGAAATGGGATAAGAATAAAATATATGCCAAGAATGTTATAAAAATAGCTGCAGAACATGATCTCAGAGAAGTAGGCAGGGTTTTATGCATCTAGGATTTTACAAGACATAGAATGCTTTTAGAGATTACATTTGTGGTCATTTTTATTATTACTATATAGGAAAGGCTACATATGAAAAATCCAAGATTCTAGCTGAAGGAAGAAACACCTACATTTTAACCAAAGGAATAAGATGGCATTTATAACAATTAAATAATTCCCTCCAACTATTTGACAAGGTAGACAAGTGGAAAGATTATACTTTAAAAAGCCCAGCTACATCTCTTTAAAATCTGCTGTCTGAATGAGTAACTTAAATATGCAAATGGGGCATAGCAGTTCTCATCTAACTTACAGTACTTTACCCCTTCTGATACCCCTACACACAATGTCAGCCCACCTGCATTTGCACATTTCCATGGTAACTGCCATGCTATTTAACTGCTGGGTTGTGTTGTTAAGATGGTGATTTAACATTTTCTATGTGGGTTAAACCAGATACAAAAATTTGCAACAGCTTAGTCATGTAGGATAAATTTTATGGAATTTTCAATACTTTCACTCAACCATGTTTCTTCATGATTTTAAAATAGATTTATTGCTGAAATCAAAAGTTTAGCTTAGAATGATATTTGAAATGTGCTTGTCTCCTAGGGGATTTTTTAAAATGGTAGTCTAGCTTTAGACATATTCTCACCTCCTTGAGAGGAGTGATGAGAGATAGCCAGAGGCCTGGCAGAAGGTGTTAGGATTGCAGATGTGGAACCACATCTGATGCTAATGAAATATGGATGGGGAAGTAATTGAAAGCACTTACCAAGTGATGGTAATAAGACTGGTTATTTCAAAATCACTTGGGGAACTCTGAAAAAGCACAGCCTCCCTTGCTCATCTCCTGTCCATTGCAAAGATTTTGATTCCATTGCCAGGGGTAAGGCTTGGAAATCTATATTATTTTAAAGTTTCCCAAGTTATTCCCATCTTCTCTTAGTAATAGTTGCCTTCCAGAAGTTTATACTATAATATACTCTCCAAATAATTTCTATAAGAACAAGCAGGGAAACTTCTAAATACTCAGTTTCTTGGGCCCCATTTTTGTCATAGTAAGTCAGACAGAAGTAAGTCAGTAAAGAAGGGCTATAGCATTTGGGATCTGAATTTTTAACAAACATTCTCTGAGTGAACCTTATAAAACTGAGAAATTTTACTATACAGTTGGATTATTTAAGGATGCTGTTTCTAGAAGCAAGCAGTAGAAACCCAGAAAAATTAGATGACTTACCCAGGGACACATGATTATTTAGTGACAATATACAGATCTTCTTGGATATTCCAGGAAGGTGAATCATCTGTGTTCTGAAACATTTGATAAGCATGTATATAACTGGCTGTCTTTAGCTTTAGTAACAAAGAAATAAGGAATTTACGTTCCATATAAGACAAGGAATTTAGGGAAAAAAAAAAAAGCTTACTCAAAGAACCAAGACACAAACAGACATAACATAATGAAAAAGACAAAAACTTAAGGTAATATGAGATTAATTACATTTGTAACACTGAAAAGTAGTTGCTATGGTCTGAATATTTATATTCGCCCAAATTCATATATTAAAATCCTAATCTCATTGATGATAGTCTTTTAGAAAGTGGAAACTTTTGAGAAGGGCTCATGGCTTGAAAATGGAACACTCATGATTGGAATTAATGCCTTTATAAAAGAAACAGAAGGGAACCAACCCATTTGCCCTTCCACCAAATGAAAACATAGAAAGTATCATTTCTATAAGCCAGAAAGTTGTTCCTTACCAAATCCACTAGCACATAAACCTTGGAATTCCTAGCCCCCAGAACTGTGATAAATAAATGTTTGTTGTTTATAAGCCAACTAGTTTATGATAGTTTATTATAGCAAAGAAAGTGGACTGAGACAGTATTCTTATAAAATTACTGAAGAGAAAGATAGATCAATGGGACCTGCGCTAGTATTGTGAGGGTTCCTTGAGGAAGTAAAACTTGACCTCAGTTTTTGGATGAGCAGAAAAGTGGAAATAGTAGTATATTCTACATGTGGAAAGTATAGGAGCAAAGTGAAACAGATCTCAGTAGAGATCAGGATGAAAAATTAAGCTACTTTTAAAAATTTGACAATTATTCACCTAATAATATCTGTTCATCTTCTTCCTCACCTGTAAAATGTAGATATTGAATTATTTCATGTATAAAAATGTGTTAACAAAAACCTAAATCTAAATGAGACAACAACAAATGTAGTACCTATCCTCCTCTTCTCCTTCAAAGTGAAGAAGAAAATCACACATGGTATGTAATTGTGATTTTTCTCCTGGAATAAGATGTTCTGCTAGAGACATCACCAATTTTACCAAATATCCTTGGAAAGGCCAGAGCAAACTAATTTTATTACATTTTTATACTTAGGTAATATGACTGTTTGTCTGAACTTTCTAAATAAGCATCTTTATAACTTAGATAGATGTGGCTTCTTGGTCACACCTTAGTATTTATGTTTTGGTCTTAAAGGAATTACTTATACATCATAAAGTATATTAACACAAACTTAGATGGTCTAGGTCAATCACTCAACATGGGTGAGTGATTAAGAGAGGAGGTAAGCATGAGATGCATGAGGCTCTTGCTGCTGTAGCATGCTATTTTACACTAAACTTTTTAAAAATGTAAGTAAAAGGAGTACATTCTATATTCTAAAATAACAATAAAAGAATAGTATAGTAAATTCAGATACCAGCGATAGAGATGCTTTAATATCATTATTAAGCATTATGAACTATATGTAATTAAATGTACTATACTTTAATACAACTGACAGGTTTGTTTACATCAGCATCATCATAAACATACAAGTGATATATTGCACTATATTACAACAGCTCATGATATTACCAAGTGGTAGGAATTTGTTAGCACCTTTATAATTGCATGGTACCAGTCTCCTGTATGTGGTCCCTCATTGACTAAAACATTGTTATGTAGCACATGACTGTATATATTGCACTTGAAGCTTAGAAATTTGAGTGCCATTATCAAGAACACATTGCCAGGAAATGTATGAATATGTATACATGATATATACAGTAATACAATCTAATACAGTAATATAGTATATTAATACAATTAAGTTACATCAAATAATTTTTGCCATAGACAAATGAAACCTCTGGATCTTTGACATTTGCTGATTCCTATAGGATCCCTTCAAACACCTTAAGTATTTGTCCTCTTTAAATTTTGCTATTTTCTCACCAATAAGAAGATTATGGGCTCTACAATTTAGTAACAATTCAGACACTGGCATAATTCTAAGGTTATTAATTATACTGGCACGTGATGGGATCAAATCACCTTAGACCCTCAAAGCAGCAAATGTACTAAAAAATGCAAAGGGTCTGACATCAAATAGAATTTGACTTGCAACTTGGCTTTGCGAAAGTCCTGACAGTGTGATCTTGATGATGGTACTTTTGTTAGTCACCTTTCCATCATAGTAATGAAATTCTTGAGATAATCAACTTATAAAGGGGAAAGGTTTATTTTGGTTCATGATTTCAGAAATTGCAGTCCATGGTCACTTGGTGTCATTGTTTTTGGGCCTGTTGTGAGACAGGACACCATAGTAGGAAGTGCTAGTGGAGCAAGCTGCTCACCTCTTAGTGGTCGGGAAGAAAAAAGACAAGAAGTCCACAGTAAACCCTTTGAGAGCATACCCCCGGTGACTAGAAAATCTCCCACTAGGCTCTATGTCTTAAAGGGTCTACCACCTTCCAATAGTGCCCTGAACTGGGAACAAAGCATTTATACATGGACCTTTGGGGGCTGTTAATCCAAGCCATAGCAGCATTCAACCTTCCTAAGCTTCAGATGCAATGTGTGTCGGAAAACAAAGGTAATGCATGTAACACAAGGTGCAGTACTAGGAACAAGTCTATATGAGATACTCAATGTATCAGTGTAAAAGAGGGCATAAGGAAAGGGGTGAGATAGAGAAGAGAGAAATATAATAACCAAGAAACTTTGGAGACTATCAGAAATGTGAATGACAGCAAAGATTATTAAGGAGACTTTGAAAGATTTACTCATGACATTGAGAGTGCATCCATCAGATTGTGGTAGTTAGACAAGGACCCTGACTAGTCTAAGCCTTACCAAGAGACAGTAGACTTCATAATGCTTTTTTCTCAAGCCCTAGTACTGAAATAATTTATCTAGGCCACTGCCTTCCAACACCATGGTAACATGTAAAACAAAGCAGATTGGGGAAGAGGTTGTTGATGCTTATTCAGAGGGGTGGGAATGTTGTCTCCTTGGCTTCTCCATGATCCATAGCATCGACAAGAATATCTGGGCTTGAGATTTAAAGATACCAAGTTACCTTAATTTTATATATCAATAGGGAAATGCACCTTTCTCCCTGGACTACAATCTTTTCACAAAGGGCTATAACTGGCCACAGGGGGAAAAATGTTTTAGCTAAGGTATTTTAAGTGATAAGGAAAACTGAGAAACAAAGAAAAAGGGATGGAGGGCAACTTAAAAAAATCCATCTAGGGCCATTCACAGCTATTCTGTTTCAGGAGATGATGTTAGTCAATGTGGGTGGGGCTCAGGGAACAAATTCAAATATTCTCTGCCCCTTTGTATTTCCATTCAGTTAGTCTATCATGACTAATGTTTAAGTAGCATCATTTGACCTCTGCAACTTCTACTCATTAATTCTTAAGACTTAAGACAAATAAAAATGTATATAGTTCCTGGAATATTAGAAGCAAATCATCTACATTGATTCTTTCCTTTTCTAATCTGTCTGGAAACTTAGGGCTTAGAAGGCTAAAGTCTGTCTCCAGCGATTTGAGTCCTACTTAGGAAAATAGGCTGCCCTTCATCCAAAAGGCATATATAAAACATTAAGGGTTTGTCATTAGAAAACAATAAGCTGTAATAAATTATGGATTGTGTCTTTATAGAACTTAATTATCAGCAATTAACTTTTACCTGATAAAAACCATTTTCTCTGGAGTCTCTTTGAAAACAACCTGGCCTACCAATCTACAAGAGATTAAACAAACATTTCCCCATCAGAGACCATCGGAGGACATACCCCTGAACGCAAAGAGCTAATGATCACCATGGCATTTTGGAGCTGTTACTCCAAGCAAAGATAGATTTTTTTCATATCACTATCTCTTTCCAGACTTGCAGGAAAGCATCACCTGAAAAAGTTACAGATGCAGGGTTTTTTGTTTATTTGTTTATTTTCCCAGGATCTATTTATAAGACCCAGATGCTCAGGGAAGGGCTCTTGGCATCCTCGTCCAGCAGGAAGCCTCAGGTGCCAGCAGCTCCTTTTCCCACTGCCTCCCAAACTCCTCACACCCACAAGGCATCTTGAGGGGGACATACATGATAGGATGGAAGAGGGTAGATTTCCATTCAGAACAGCCCCCTCAGATGATGAATTTGTACCCTGACAATGAGCACTACCCTCCTCTCTTGCTCAGAGTCATGAGTAATGCACAGAAGCTAGGAGGCTGCAAGAAAGCCCTGGATGGTGTGGGCTGCGTTGACAAGCCGGCTCTCATCCTGAATGTTGAGCATGGAAATTCTTGTATTACCGTTCAGATTGCTGACTTATCTGCCTAAGAGCGTTTCCTTTTGAACGAATACAAATAGAGTTAATAGAGTCAGGGACAACATCTGTTCTAAAAGCATTGCACTCCCTTTGATCGTGGTGATATAAAAGTTTCCTCTTCTTGAAAAGTTATTCTAAGTAGTAGAGTTTCAGATAACTCCTTGGATTGAAGTTACTGCTAAAGCCACTTAAGTAATCTGATTATAATGATCTCAGAAATGTCCTTGTTATGAGAGAGAAAAATGAAAGAAACAGCCAGTTGAAAAGTATCTTCCTTCTGTTCTTAGACCTGTATGCAAGTCTTGGTTGTGTCAGCTTGCTTGCTGACTGGAGGTAAGCCATTTAACCTCTATGGGCCTGATGCCCAGTCCATATAACAAAGAACTTAAAAGAGGTGATTGATAAGGTCTTTTCTTGCTTTCAAATTTCAGAAGTCTATGTTCTATTTACTTATATCAATTTACTCCCACTATTTATGTGTGTGTGTGTGTGTGTGTGTGTGTGTGTGTGTGTGTGTGTGTGGTACTGGGGATGAACCCAGGATATCTGAGCTACACCTCCAGCCCTATTTTATTTTATCAAAACAGGGTCTCATTAAGTTGCAGGGGGACTTGCTAAGTTGCTGAGGCTGGCTTTAAACCTATGACCCTCCTGTCTCAGCCTCAGCCTCCCAAGTACTGGTACCATTTTTCCCAGTTTACTCCCCACCCTCTATTGTTCTGAGCATCTTGCAGAAGCAATAAGAATGTCTTACTCTGTGTCATGGTGTGTTGCTGCATTATTTTACTTATTTATTATAATACGTTTATGAACTACATTGGATTAAGACAAACACATAGCAGATGAAAAAAAGTTGAGGTTTAGACATCCTAAGCAATTTGTTCTTGCTCAGATAATCAATAAGTAGATGAATTTGGATCTAATCTGTCCACTTTTCTTCAAGACATGTATTCTTAGTTCTTATGCTATATTACTTCTCTTTCTTTTTAATAGTTAGTACGTGATGTATTTTTCTTTGTAATATCTGTAATAAACTGGGCCAACTTTACAGGTATGTTTCTATGGGCTGAGTAAAGGAGTGGTACCGTGCACAGACACACTTCACCTGCTGTGATTATGATTCCCCAGACTGTAAATACGGCAAGTATATCAGAAATTCTATCTATCTATCTATCATCACCTTTTCCTGTATCCTTCTGTGGTAGATGTATTACAGTATTCTGGAGGAGCAAAAATTATAATCATTGACTTAGTATTCCTTTGGGAGGAAGAGTACTGGGGATTGAACACAGTGCATTCTGCCTCCAAGCTACCCCCCTAGTCCTTTTTTTTTTTTTATTATTTTGAAACAGGGCCAAGGTTCCTAAAGATCACACAAAGTTGCTGAGGATCTCTCTAAGTTTCTGAGATTGGTCTTAAACTTGTGATCCCCCTGTCTCAACCTCCCAAGTACTAGGATTACAGGTGTGTGCTACCATGTCCAGCTGATATTCTTTTGTGAGTATATGGCTACGCAGGTAGACTATTTAGAAAATATATTGTTTGAATTCTCAGAATAGACTCAAATCCAACCATCTGAAAAGAAACAGCTTGAATTTTATAAAAAGAGCTACATTTTAAAGTCAAAGATTCTTCAATGTAAAAACAACTGAAGAAAAATTTAAGGTTCTTAACTTAAAAAAATATTTTTTTAAAAAATTATTTTCCCCCAAAAGTCACAAGGAGGATACAGATTGAAATATGTTTAAAGACGAATTTTTTAGCAATATAAAGGCTTCCCAAGACTAATGAGAATGAAATCAAGCTATTAACATTCATATAGGAGATGAATTACAATGTCCCAAATTCTACTACATTATATATTTCCCCTGATCTTACTGATTCTGTCCCAATGCAGAGGGGGGCTCATTAATTCTCCAGCCAGAAGTAAAAGACTAAATGCTACAATAGTGTAAGTCAGTAAATTATTTCACAGAAACAATTATTTCAATACCACTGAATTCTTTATTAGTATATTTGTTGTTATTTTTCATTTTCTACTGTACTTGTATATTCTACAATGTTTAAAGACTAGATATATTATTAGCCTTGGATTTCTCAATGTGAAAATACCTTTTCTAAATAAAATACTTATTTCTAAATAGACCAAAAGAGTCAAAATAACCTCTATAGTTTTCTCATTTTTTTTTTATGAATTGGGAACAATGTCTATCCCATAAGCTGTATAAGAGTGGGGAATTTTTTGTTAATTTCATTTGTTGATGTTTCTTAAGTGCTTAGAATGGTACCTGACACATAAAATACTGTCAGCAGAAAGTTGAATAAATAAATATTATTAGAAAGATAGACTTATTTCCCTCTGAGTCATTTATGACCAATAAGTAAGCCAGAAATCTACTATATTTGGAAGTACCTTGTTATATAAAAATAAAGGAGACTCTATCTGACATCATGAGGTCTTGCTGTCACCAAACCCAAATGACCATGTCACCCAGGTACTAATTCTTAGAAGTTCCAAAATAGTA
>PVLC010037149.1:0-15472 GCA_004027655.1 Graphiurus murinus | reverse complement strand
TATTTATTTTTATCACACTGGCTTCTCTTGCCATTTTCTCTTCCTCCTCCTCCTCCTCCACTTCCTCCTCCTCCTACTCCTCCTCTTCCTCTTCCTCCTCCTCCTCTTCCTCCTTCTCCTCTCCTTCCTCCTCCGCCTTTTGAATTTAGCTAGAGGTTGACTTGAAATAAAGCAGTCCTCTGAAAGGCTACATTTACCATGAGGGGTGAAAGAAACTTGAGGGTTTCTAGACTTCTGTTAAATTCTCTCTGACCTCCAGAGCACTGGGCAAACCCATGGGGCTTGAGCCCTCCCAGAACTGAGATGACGATGGTAGTTAACACCCATCATTCCCAGGAGCCCTCAGGACAAGGTGTCTGCTGAGAGGACTCCTGCTGCACGGAGATCTCTGGCAGGGCCTGTGCAGCAGGGTCTTGTTCTGGCTAGAAAAGTACGTCTGCTCATTCCCGACCTTTGCTAAGTACACCAACTAATGGAGCGAGAGACATGAAAGACCTTCACAGACCATGTGGAAATGTAATTCAAACCTGCCCGAGGAGGTCACAGTGAGTTAGATTAATTTTCATCTTGCTTTTCCTTCCAGTGCTAACCTTTGCCTTACAAAAGAGTTCTTTAAAAAGAGATAAGTCCGTGTTTATTTGGCATTTGGAGGAGTTTTAATCCTAGCAACCCTGTTGGAAATGTCCCCATTTCCTTGGGATTCAGCTCAGGAAACCGTGTATTGATCCTTTACATCAGAAATAATTGTTCTGGTTTGAGACCTTTCAAGTATTGGAAATTCAAATGAAGCCATTCGTGAAGTTCTGTCTAATGAGGTTTATCAACTGAGAGTCGTTTGTTAGTAGCTTCTGTCGGGCTCCTTATCCCCCTCTGCCATTACCACATGGGCCGACATCTCTGTGTGCCCAAGGTGCAGCAGAGTGGGCAGCTCTGCCCTGTAGACGGTGGCACATGTCACTGTCAGCCCTTCCTCCACCCAGCTCTCTTTCTCTCGCAACCCTTCTACATCTCGTCCTCATCTTTCGCTCTATTCTGTCTCTCCCATCCCTCTTTCTATTGCCCCATCTTCTTTTTCCTATCTTCCCTTCTAGCTTCCTGCCTCTTGTCTGCTTTGGTCTTGCACTTACCCACCTGTTATCAACACTGAGACCAGTAAGTATTACCTAGTCATCTCCACCAACAGCCACTGAGACACCCAAATCCTTCTTCAATATGCTGCAGCTTGATGGCATGGGATCCAGAATTAGGAAAACGTAGTAACATAGTGCCCACTTTTGATGCATAGCATCTTCCTTCCTTCCTTCCTTCCTTCCTTCCTTCCTTCCTTCTTCCTTCCTTCCCTCCCTCCCTTCCTTCCCTCCTTCATTTCTGGCCTGAAACTCCATCTTTCGCCTGCCGTGGGCTCCTGAGCTCTGGGATTAGGAATTGATGACCAACTTCCTATGTGTCTTCTCGGGCCCGCTGGGGTCCATAGAATGTGATTCCATGTGCCCAGAGCTGAAATGTTCTGCTCATCAGAACCCTCCCTCCCTTTAGCATTAAAACAATTTTTTTTTGTACTGGGTGTTGAACCCAGGGACATTCTACCTCCAAGCTATACCCCCAGCACTTTTAAAATATACTTTTATTGGTGCGTTATAGTCTCACATCATAAAGTAAATCATGCTGATAGTGACATACATGCACACAGCACTTGGTAGGCTCTCCCTCGCTCTCTCCCCATTCCCCCTTCGGTATACAGAGTGCTGAGATTGACATTGGTATTTTCACATATGTACACAAAGCTGAAGATAGTAATTCCTTCATTGATCCTCACTCTTCCCCCTCCTCTTCCCCTAGACCATCTCCCTGGCTCCACTGAGGTTTCTCCTCTGTTATCTGGAGTCCCTCTGGTATCTCAATTGCTCCTTAGTTTCCACATGTTAGAGAAAACATGTGCCCCTTCACTGTTTGTGACTGGCTAATCTTACTTAACAATGTTCTCCAGGTCCATCCATTTTCCTGCAAATGGCATAATTTTGTTCTTCTTTATTGCCCTCAGTACTTTTTATTTTTGAAACAAGATCTTACTAAGTTACTGAGGCTGGCCTTGAACCTGTGGTCCTCCTGTCTCAGCCTCCCAAGTACTGGGATTATAGGCATGAGCCACTGTGCCTGGCTTCCCTTTTAGCATTTTAACTATCTTCTTGTGGGACTTTGTCAGTCTTCGGTTTCTTATAGGAGATAAAGGGTTGGGATTTCTTATAGGAGATAAAGGTCCAGACTAGAAAGATGCTTAAAGAGAAATGGTTGAGAAATGGAGCCCGGAGAGGCGTGTGGGAAAGGAAGGTATTATTATTCCTCCTCCTCTTCCTCCTCCTTCTCCTCCTCCTCTTCTGCTTCCTCCTCCTCCTCCTCCTCCTCCCCATTTCACAAACTATCTCCAAATCCATCCCCGAACCTTTGCCAAAGCCCAGTCTCCTGAAATCCTGCAGGCATTCCTGTGTGTTTTGTCTTCATTCCTCTTTCCTCTAATTCTGTCTGCTTCAAACTTGGGAGGGAGAATTCCCTGTTGAATTCTTTGGGAAACTCCCTTCAGCCCCACCCCCGCTGCCCCTAAACTGTTACTATCTGAGACTGTCCTTCTTAGTCTCTTGCCTTATAGCAAACCAAGTTTCTTAAAAATGACACGCGGGCCCTCCGGAGGGCTCTCATGCGCCCTGCTAGCCACCTTCTGGTCCTAGGGAGCCATCCAGAGCGCCCATGTGGCATTTTTAAGAAACTTGGTTTGTTAAAAGGCAAGACATTAAAATGGACATCTTCTGATAGTCTTGTGTCCAAGGGGGAGATGGAAAGGGCGATATGACCAAACACCTGGGAGCTGCAAATAGGGCTCCCCAGAGCTGCCCATGTGTGAGCTGGTTAGTGACAAGTACCTGAACAAAAGAGCGTAAGTGAAAACAAGGAAGCTTGTTGGCTGCCACTGGATCCAGACTCACTAGGACACCATCTCTTTGGAGAGGTAGTATGTCCAGGGCTCGAACTACCTGTGTTTGAATCCTGATCTTGCCTATGAGCTCTGTGTGTTTTTGCCCCTCATTTTTAAGATGAGGCTAAAAATAGCACTACCTTGGGGCTACTGTGAATATATGTATCCTTTCTCTCTCTCTGCACACACACACATTCTGGAATACACATATATATCTGTATACACACACATATTCCAATGTGTACATAGATTCCAATCCTCTGGCTTCACGCGCCTTCTGTGCATCTTCACATGACCTCTTTGTGTGTCTCCCTCTGTGTCCATGTTCCTCCTTTGTATAAAGATGCCGGTCATATTGGATTAGGGCCCACTCTAATGAGTTCATTTTAATTTGATTAATTCTATAAAGACCTTGTTTCCAGGTACTGAGGGCTAGGGCTTCAATATATCTTTTCCTGGGTTGGGGGGCACAATTCAGTCTGTAACAACAGCTATTGTTCTCATTCTCTCTCTTCCTTCTTCTGTCTCTCTCCATCCCCTTTTCTTTATTTTCCTTTGTGTTGGCTTCATTCAACAGCAGATCTTCCTGAGGCTTTAGCAAAGATTGCAATGCTAGACGTACTGTCTACCATATTACCATCTTAGCATCTTACCTTATTTTATTTTTTTTTTTGGTACTGAGGATTGAACCTAGGGACATTCTACTTCCAAGCTAAACCCCCAGCCCTATTTTATTTTATTTTGTTACAAGGTCTCACTAAGTTGCTGAGGGCCTCACTAAGTTGCCCAGGCTAGTTTTGAAACTGATCCTCCTGCCTCAGCTTCCCAAATACTGGGATTATAGGCATGTGCCACCATGCCCAACCATCTTTTTCTAATTGTTTAAGCAGAAGTCTCTGGTTGTGTCTGACTGGCTCAGCTTGGACCAGGTGCCCCTCTGGTGCCACTCTGGCCATCCCCGGAGCCCAGGCCAGGGCCAGCCCTTCTCAAACTACATAGATTGTGAGTTAGGCAGTGGTGGATACCTAGAATGAAGGCCCAGTTCTTGCTTCCTGGAGAAGGGGTGCTAGGCGGGCAAGAGAAAAAGATGAGACCTTAGAGCATCAAAAGAATATGGTCAAGCCGGGCGTGGTGGCGCATGCCTGTGATCGCAGTGCTTGGGAGGCTTAGACAGGAGGAGCACAGGTTTGAGGCCAGCCTTGGCAATTTAGCAAGGCCCTCAGAAACTTAGTGAGATGCTCTTTTAAAATAAGAAATAAAATAGAGCTGGGGGTGTAGCTCAGAGGTAGGATGCCCTGAGTTCAATCCCCAGCAGCAGCACAACAGAAAACCATGGTCAAGAGTCCTGGATGGCCAGGTGTAGTGGTGAATGACAGTAATCCCAGTACTTGGGAGGCTAACACACGAGGATCGCAGGTTCTTTGAAAGTCTCAGCAATTTAGGAAGACTTGCAGCAACCTAGTAAGACCCTATTTCAAAACAAAAAAGAAAAAAGGGCAAAGGGCTAGGTGGCTAGGGATATAGCTTGGAGGCAGAACACCCATGAATTCAATCCCAGTATTCAATCCCAGAAAAAAAAAAAAAAAAAAAAAGGCCTGATGAGTAGTTGCCAACTCCTTTAAGGCTATTATCTGAAGTGGGTTGGGTTTATTTGGGGAGAATGGTCAAAGAGGCAGAGAGGACCAATGGGATGGAGAACAAGAGGGGAATTTGCGCTCTAGGCAAGGAAGTGCTTCCTAGGCACAGAACAGTTCCCAGTGGAAGGGGCTGTGGCTTCCGGAGGCTGTCCCACTCCCATCCTACAGCTGAGCAAGAGCTGCCCTGCATTGCTTTGAGAATGTTGTAAAGGCAATTCTCACGGTGGGAAGGAGGGGGCTAAATCAGCTTTTCAAACATTCATCACTGTGACCCACAGAATCAGATTTACATTATGAAGTGACACACACACATACACACACACACATTCATACATGCACACACATGCACACACACGCACACGCACATGCACACACACATACATGCACACAGCTGACAAAAAAGCTTTGCAAAGCAATTTTCCTTACTGTAAGCGATGCACTCTGACATCATCCCTTCTCTTCTATTTCATTTGAAAAACACTCTCAGGCCAGTAAATTGATTTCCCAGCCTGGAGTTTGGAAACCTGGACCAGACGACCTCTGAGGTCCCTGCAGTCAGTGATTCTGGGATTCTATGACAGGTATCTTTGGGCCAGGAAGGAGGAAAGGTGATTTGGTATCACCAGCATAACTAGAGATGACTCTGGGCTGGGGCATAGCTCTCTGAACGCTAAATTGTGCTCCTTTCACACAACCTGCATCCCAACTTCTGACGTTCTCCCTGGGCCCTCTTCTCCATCTTTCATCACTGTCTTGTCAGCCTGTACAGGGGAATATCTGTGACCACCCACAGTCCTTTGCCCGGATGCCTCCAGTGTTACATTTGATAATTTTGGGGTTTCCATTAGCCATCCAAGGAGGCAGGGCCAGTAGACTTGGACACTCAAGTCCTCAGGGCTGAAGTCTGGGCTGGATGCAGCGGTTTGGGGGTCATGAGCATCCTTCTGTTGGTGGAGGGCATGTTTGTACACGTGTCCTGGATATGGGTGAATGGTCAGGACAACCTATGTGTAGCAATTAGACATGTGCTGCCCCTTCCTGAAGTGTTGGGGTCTTAGCCCGGCTGGTCCGGAGAGACTCCGCCTCTAGATGGCGCCTGGCAGAGTATCAGGAGTGGCTGCAGGTGGTAACATCCTAGGGCTGCCCCCGCTAGAGCGCATGCACCAGCACGCCCGGCTCGTGGCCAGCCTAGGTGAGGGCTGTATGCAGGCACCTCGTGGCCCAAGCCCAGAGTGGCTTTAAGAGCCTCCACTCCCGAGTGGAGGTTGTTGGTTGTTGATGGGGGTTGCTGGAGAGAGAGGTCGTTGGGGGTTTGTTGGAGAGGTACTATTGCGAGGAACAGCTACAGAGAACAAGAGTGTGGGGAGAGAGACGATTGTGGCTAGAGAGACGGTTACTGTCAGGGTTAAGAGAACGATTACTGTTACTGTTACTGCTTGGGTAACGTCCTCGGTCCCAGAGAGAGAGAGAGAGAGAGAGAGAGAGAGAGAGAGAGAGAGAGATAATAAAGAGAAGGTTGAACCAGCAACATTTGGTTTTCGTCTCCATTGGAGCCTCATGGTTGAGGGTCCAGCGTGGGGGACGATACTGGAGTGCTCTGGGTTTGGATCAAGCCCAGGTGGGAGGGGGTGTCTCCAGGAAGTGTCTTGGGCCAGACTCTGAGAGCTCTCACATCCTGAACTGGGGGTCTGAGAGTGGAGTCTTGATATTGGGTTAAGGGTTGAATGAATGGCCTCTAAGGTTCCAGAATTTTCTGTGGCTCTGAGGCTCCTCTCCCTTCACTCCTTATCCTCGTCCCCTCTTTTGCCCAGTTGGTTCCCCTTGGGAGTCACTTCCCCTGAAGATGTTCCTGGCATCCCTTCCATTTCATTCTCAGTCTCCTCAAACTTCCCAAAGATACCAGGAGCCAGCAACCTGAAGAGCAGAGGGGCCCTGACAAGATGAATTCTGACAAAGATAATTGCAGGAATCCTTTGTAGCTCAGCCCTAAACATGGCTCCACACTGTCAGTTTTTATTTCATTCAAATGCTGGAGGTGAAGCTCCCCTGGAGGTGAGCACAGGCCTGGAGCTGTGGGCCAGAGGTGAGAGGCAGCCCCTGCTGCAGGAGTTCACTGGAGGCCAGGCTGCAGCTCCGGGCCCCTGGGCTTCCTGCACAGTGTCCAGGATGGACAGAGAGGTGTGTGAAGGGCTTCGGGATCAGCACTTTGGCACCGCCTGCCATACTGGGAATTTAGCTTTAATGAACACTGAGTTTCTTGATGAAGCAGGCACAGCCTTGTCCCCCTGGGTAAGAAGAGGGAGCCACTGTGACCTTGCAGGATTGCACTGCAGCTGACTCTCCTAGGAGTTTCCTGCCATCATAGCTGACAAGGGCTTCGGGGCCACCACCGCCCTCCAAGCATGCTCATCCAAACGCTCCCTCTCCACTCTTCCCAGCTGTTGTTCCTCGAACTGCACACCAACGCCCAGGCTCAAGGTCTATTTTGAATCAGGAGCCAAGCGCTCCTGGAGTACCTGGTTTGGATTTCCCATGGGAGATCATGGGGCTGAGCTTTTGCCTGTCCTGGCCCTTTAGCGTAGAGTGGCCTAATTCAATATCCCAATATTATGAATCTCAAGTCATCCATTAGCCATTTACACTGGTCCTCAGAATCCTTCTCAACACAGGTTCTAGCAATTGCCATTGGCAAGTGAGATGAAACATATTTACCATCCCAGATCTAGAAGAGACAACCAAAGTTTAACCAGCATTAGTGTTTCAGTGTTGCTGGGGTTTAGTTTACCTGCCACCTATGCTGTAGGTATAAAAAATTAGTCTGGCTCCTGACTTGACAGTTTTTCATAATATTTGGTGATGAACATTTGATCATTGTATGAAAGTTTTAATTAGAACACCATAAACTTGAAGGGCTGGCTGAGAACCCACCCTTTTGGAGGGCATGTTGAACCTCCCCTTGGCTGTTTAATGCCATGAGAAAATGTAAATAGACAAATGTCTGAATTCCCCATATTAAAGGTCCAAATGTGTGGGTAATTGTGCCCCATCAATCACTTGAGTGTGTAAATCAGTCAAAGCAGCAAAATTGGTCCGAACCCTGGCTTAGGCAATCCTCATAGAGACTGGCCCTCCAGAGCTAATTGGGGCTGCTCCTGGCTTCTTTATCTGGGACCCCCCCCCTTGACCATCATTGCATGAATAACATCTCAAAAGCCAGGGCTGAGTTGGGAACGGGGAGAGATTTATTTCAGCCAAGGGCATCTGACACGGCCTCCTGGGAGGTGCGAGTGGTTGTCCTGGGAGTGACAACCACTGGGAGAGTTAACTTGCACCTGCCAGCTTCTTCTCTCGGTCTCAGGGTCCTTATTTGTAACAGGAGAGGGTGGAGCCCAGTCACACTGTGGAGCATTCTGGAGACCTGGTTTTTGGTGCCATGGCTTTGGATCTGCTATGAGTAGGCTAAACATGTTGAAGACCAAACATATGGTCTAAATATTTACCAGGCAATCCAACCCAAACTAGTTAGCACCTGCTCAGTGCAGGGGAGACAGGTGCCGGGGTCCGTGCCCAGGGACATCACATCCTAGGAAGGGGTGGGACCAGGATGCATATCACAAGGCCTGAAGTAGGAATACCAATGGCAGGTGCAGGGACTAGCTCCCCTGGGAGCGGGGAGAGAGCAAGGCTGGGGTGTGTAGGTCTGGGAAGGCTTTGAGGAGGTAGTGGCATTGAGCAGGGCCCTGATGCTGGCTAGGGTTTGGAAATGAAGGGAAAGGACACTCCTCTGTCCTTTACTCTGGGCCTTGCACACCAGAGATATCTGGGACATGCTGTGTCCCTGCCTGCACATCTAGTCTCCTCTGGCGTTCCCGGGCTTCGTGCAGTGTTTACAAAAAGTAGTCCTGGGAGCAATGGCAGAGACAAGCACAGCCCAGCATGTTGTCATAGCTCTGTTCTGAGTCACTGAGAGCCTGGTCAGGAATCATTTTGAGGCAAGGCATAGAAACCCACTGGGATGGAGAATAGGAGTTACAAAGCTACTGGGGACTCCTGGGCTCCCAGCTACAAAAAGCACAGATGGGCCTCACTGGGAGTGGGAAGACCTTGGGCATCTCCATCTTCCGCTTTGCCGCCCTCTCCCACAGAAGGCTTGGTATCTCATTTTGCTTCTCTTTGAACTGCTATTTCATTCTGTTTGTTTTCATTCTGGCTTTCCTGCCAACTAATCTGCTCGTCTGGGGCCCATCAAGACCTCCGTGAAGGGGAGTTTTAGCTCTTAAGCTTGCAAGGCCTTCCTGCTCCCTACGACCAACTGACCAGTGTCCCAGTGTCCTTGGTCCCCATTCCAGGGGAGAGACCATGATGGAGTCAACCTAGGTAAGATATCAGCCTGGGGCCCAATCAGCTGGGAGCAGGGGCGGCTCCCACCCTCACATGCTGTAGTTTTTCTGTCATTTTTCCAAGAGAAAAGGTAGAGAGGAAACGAGGGTCTTCTCCAGCAGGAAGAGTACCCACCCCCTGGGATGCCATGTGTAGTGTGGACCCCCACACCTGCCTTTTAAAGGACTCGAGCCCCGCAGGGATGGGCACACCAGCCTAGGCCTATAGCTGCGTTGTCAGTGGGATGCGTGTCAGCACACCACGGATAGCTGAACACGTGCAGGAGCAGCTGTCTAACCAAGTCCGCCAGGCGCCTTTACTCTCCAGCAAAGCACACAATTTTAAAAGAATGTTTTATGTCTGTGTTGGAAATAGGAATGATGAGAAGCCTTATTCCTTTCCTTCTACTTGCCAGGCCAAGCCTTTAAACACCCTTATTAGTGCTCCTGGGTTCCTAGAGTCAAAGCCTGGGTCTAGAATGGGCGACCTCACCTGAGACACAGCCAGCACTTGCACCTCAGAGTGTGCCTTCTTGTGCCAATAGGTGGGGTTTTTTTTGTTTGTTTTTCTAGTATAGGAATTGAACCCAGAGCATTCTATCCCCAACCTATACTCCTAGTCCTTTTTATTTATTTATTTTTATTTTGAAATAGGGTCTTGCTAAGTTTCTGAGGGTTTCACTAAGTTGCTGAGGCTGACCTTGAACCTGCAATCTTCCTGTCTCAGCCTTCCAAGTACTAGGATTACAGGCATGTGCCACAGAACCAGGCTGCCAATAGGTATTTAATGTTCGCTCAGTTCCCAGGCCAGTCCAAAGGCCAGGAAATAAGGCCCAGATGGCTCCTGGTGGCTATTCAATGCAAATTTTCTACATTCATGTGATGAAAAAACAAATCTAGAAGCAAAACCTTCCTAAGAGTTAAGAGAGCACCCTTAGTAATCTTTTGCAATCATCTTTTTACTAGGGCAGGGGAGAGTAAGGACTGTATTCTAAATCACAGGCTATTCAGGGGCTGGCTTGCAACTGAACTAAAAATATGGCTACAAAATCAGTAAAAAAAAAAAAAAAAATTCCAAGTCCACAGAGTTGCATAAGAACTGATTGTTTCAGGCTGGGTGTGGTGGCACCCGTTTGTAATCCCAGTATTTGGGAGGCTAAGACAGGAGGATCTCAGGTTCTCGGACAGCCTCAGCTACTTAGTGAGACCCTCTGCAACCTAGTGAGACCCTGTTTCAAAGTAAAGAATAAAAAATAGGACTGGGAGTAGTAGCTAGGAGGTAGAATGCCACTGGGTTCAATCCCCAGTTCTGAAAAAAAAAAAAAAAAAAAGTAGATTGTTGAAGTGAGGCCCAGTGGCTCATACCTATATAATTCTAGCCACTCAGGAGGCTGAGACAGGAAGGTGGCAAATTCCAGGCCAACCTCAGGGAAACTAACTTAGTGAGACCCTGTTTTGGGGGATATAACTCAGTGGTAGAGCACCCCTGGGTTTAATCCATAGTACTGCAAAAACAAACAAAAGAACCAAATTGCTGTTTATTTTGAATACCAGGTGGTTGAGAAAAACCAGAGTGAATTAGATAAGAGATGATAGTCAGATACCTTTAGGAAGTTCCAAAGGGCTTTCAAATACCTTAGAAGGAACAAGGTTATAAAATTTGAAAACCTCTCTCTATATATGTATATATGTTACACAGATAGATATATTGAACACACAAGATAAGGAAACAACTGGTTCCTTGTTTGCTTTTAAAAGTTGAAAGCTGTGTTTCTTTCTTATTTAGAGGAATGTAGAGCAGTGCTGTCCAGTAGAATATGTGTGTATGTGTGTGTGTGTGTGTGTGTGTGTGTGTGTGTGTGGTACTGGGGATTGAACCCAGGAGTGTTCTACCTCTGAGCTATACCCCCAGTCCTATTTTTTATTGTTATTTAATTAATTCATTTATTTATTTATTTTGGTACTGGGGATTGAACCCAGGGACATTCTACCTCCGAGCTACATCCCCAGCCCTATTTTTTATTCTTTATTTTGAAATATGGTCTCACTAAGTTGGGAAGGGCCTCATTAAGTAGCTGAGGCTGGCTGCAAACCCAGATCCTCTGGTCTCAGTCTTCCAAGTACTGGGATTATAAGCATGCACCACCATGCCCGGGGTTACTTTTTTATTTTTAAACAAGTTCTCACTTAGTTGCTGAGGGCCTCATTAAGTTTCTGACTCTGGTCTTGGGCCTGTGACCCTCAAGTCTCAGCCTCCCAAGTACTGGGATTGCAGGCATGCACTACCATGCCTGGTCAGTAGACCTTTTTTCAATGATAGAAATGTTTCCTACTGCTCTGTATTTGTGGCAATTGAGCACTCAAAATCTGGGTAGTGCAACAGAGGAACTGAGTTTTCCTGAATGTTACTGAATTTATCTAAAAGTTATGGAATTTAAATTTAAATGTAAATAGCCACTGTGGCTGATGGCCACCATATTGGGCAGTGTAGCAAGTTGCTACTGTTAAGCTGATCAGCTGCAGACCTGGTGCTCTGAGGTAGAGAACAAAGTGGGTTAGGATGGGGGAGGAAGAGATACTAGAAACAAAGGAAGAAGGCTTGGAGAGGATGTGTGTCTGTGTGTAAGAAGGCCTCTGAGGTAGCAAACAGAGTTGTGAACAGTAGGAGGCAAGGGGAAGGGGTGCTTGATGTATTCAATCTCCTCCCTTGGGGTTAAATAGGGAGAAAGGTGGTGAGGAAACCATGGTCCAGTAGTTCCACATTCTGGCCACCAGGGGCCCCCACTGACCCGGTGCAGCTTTGTTTTTGAGAGGAGAGAGGTGGGTTTATGGTGGGTAGATCAAGAGACAAGGAGACACAGAAAAGCAGCAGCCTTTGAGTGACTTAAGGGAGTGGGATAATGGCTCATCACTTTATGCTAAGCTCCATTTAAAGCACTTTACAAAGAACAACCTATGAGGTTAGGTTATTCTATCATCCCCATTTTACAGATGGGGCAACTAAAACATAGATAATTTGGACAGATAACTTGGCCAGAGTTGTGGAACTGTTAGGTTGGGAGCTGGGTAGTGCTTTGAACAGTCTGGCTCCGGATTCTGGGTTGCCTAGTACACTCTGCTACTCCCATGGGGATCTCGCCCCTCCTGGTTCCAGAGCCCTGCCCAGAACTGTAAGTAGGTCGCTGCTCAACTGGGTCATCACCACTCACCTCAGTATGAAGCTGTTGGAGAGACTTGGGTGAAATGTATCCTTTTAACTCCCGCTCCACTACAGTCACTCCTTTCATTCACTTATTCATTTTGTTGTTCAACAAGCAAACGCAGAACATGCTGTGTGCTGAGGCTGGGGATATGAAGCCTCAAGAGAGCCTGCCCTGGGGGACTTAGAGCCCAGCAGGAGGTGTGAAACGGAGGGACATGCCCATACACAGTTCGCAGGGCATAGGGCCTTGGGTCAGGGCCAGAAACAGAGGAGTGAAGGGTCCCTGGCCATCTGGAGTGTCCCAGAGGCTCTTGGAGGAGGGCATCCTGGAGCTGAACCTCGAGGGCCAGGCAGCAATGTCCCTGGTGGGTTTCAGTGCCCTCTTGACTTGGGCTGACAAGCTATGTGGCTACTGGGAGTGTGACCTTTCATAGGAAATTCAGAACTCGGAGCCATCCAATGTTCAATCACTCCAGTCGCTGAGACCCCGAGTGGCCATGGCCAGGGGTGCTGGTGCGAAGCAGCTTGTCCAGGCCGCTGCTGCCTCTCCACTCACCCGCCTCCTGCAGATGCACTAGACCGTCCGTCCGGAGTGGCCCTCTGAGGCCCGGCCTTCCACTCAGGCCACACCCACACGCTGGGTGTCTGGATTCCTTGGAAGCCGGTCCTGAGGCCTGTCCAGCAAAGCTTGGAAGCCCAGGTCCCTGCAGACCTGCTAGTTAATGAGTTCTGCAAAAACTAGGTCTGTCTGTAATCGAAATGGGAGTACAAGGCTCGTGCGGTCCCTGAATTAATTCAGTCCTGTTAGGAATAGCAGGCGGAGTTTCCACCGCACTGCAGCATCCGCGGAGAGGTTCTGTGCGCATTAGTTCCATTTTGGGAACCATTGTTTTTCATCACTCTGGAAAACATTCTCTAAGTCTATTATTCCTGTCTCCTGCTGCCACACCGAGGCAGTTGCTAACAATGCCCTCTGCCCGCCCAGACCCCTCCTCTGCTGAAACACCGTCTAATGGGCAAAGAAAGCATTTAATGACTGCCCCAGACTAAAAAGTTTGTATTGTTTTATTCTCTTCTTACTCCTGCCCAGTTTCCTTCCAGATGGGGACAGGTGGATATAAAATAAATGAAGCTGAAATTACAATTGCAAGAAGACAGGTCTGGATGGATTGGGGACATTGGGTGTGGTGGAAAGTTTATCCACATTTCTGTAGGTGTGTTCCAGAAACCTCACAGGCCAGCCCCACCGCCCTCAGCCTGCCACCCTCCAAATGCTCTGGGAATAAAAGATCAGAGTGTAAGAATTTCCGCTCACATTGGAGTGGTCTGAATATCCAGCTCAAAAGAAAGGAGAAATTCAGCGAGGGGGTTCACAAAATGGCAGCATCCTAAGGTACAGGCAAGACCAACCTGAAGCAACCTTGAGCTCTAGAAGTTAGGTTCCCAGCATGAGAGCACAAGCCTTTGTATCATTCTTCAGGGGTTCTCTCCTCTCCTTTCTACTCAAATGCCATCTCTACTGGAAAGCCTCCTCGATTACCCCTGAATTACTCATTCCTGCTGTATGTTCCCCCCCCCAAAGTATGTTTATGTCTTAAATGTGTTATTGACTTCTAATGCCTTCTGTATTACAAGCCTGCCTCCACTTTTTTTTTTTTTTTTTTTTTTTTTGCGGTACTGGGGATGGAACTCAGAGGCATTCTACCTCCAAGCTACACCCCAGTCCTATTTTTTATTCTTTATTTTGAAACCGAGTCTCACTAAGTTGCGGAGTGCCTCACTAGGTAGCTGAGGCTGGCCGCGAACCCAGATCCTCCGGTCTTAGCCTCCCGAATGCTGGGATTACAAGCGTGGGCCACCACACCCGGCTCCTGTCTCCACTTTTGATGACTGGTGACTTTCTGTAAAGAAGAGGCTGTGGCAACAAGCACCCTCAAGAATGGCTCCTCTTCCTCCACTTGCTTGCTGTGTGATTTTGCATAAGTTTCTTATGTCTCTGGTCCCACTAACTCTATCTGCAACATGAAAACAGTAAAAATTGCCAGGCTGTTGTAAGGAGTAAATGAGGAGAGTCTGGCTCCCTTCTCTCCACCTTATTCCTCTTTAGATCCACTACTATTAGGGGGATAACAGTGAAATGCTAATGATAACCTCTGGTCTGTATCTCACACACTTACTGGGAGAATTAAACAAGGCAATGCCTGTAGAATGCTTAGCATAGGCCTGGCACAAACTAAACATTCAAAAGGTTAGCTATTATTACTACTGTTGTTGTTGCTGACACTGAGTTTGTGGGGCAGAAATATCAGCTTAGTTCGGACCCCAGTGAGCGATGAAGAAAAGGAAAAAGTTTTGTTATAAACCGGGAAGCATGATACAAGTATAAGACTCAGTCATGCCACCCTTTGTCAGTCAAGAATGATTAGGACATGATGCACAGGAGCAGAGCCTGTCCTAGAGAATATGGGCCTCGGAAGGTGCCTGGGGCACCTGCCTCGGTGGCTGTCACAGCCCCCCTTAGCCTCCCAGCTCTTCTGGGCTCTGCCAGAAGCAGGTGAGCTGAAAGTAATAGACACTACTGATAGCCAGAAACTTAACCCAGAAGGAAAGAAAATCCATGGCTGCCAGCTCACACACAGCCAGGAGCAATTGCTAGTGAGTCAAGGTCGATGGCCAGACAGACGGGAAGAACCAAGGGACGGGCTGGCCTTTGCTGAGGTTTGCTGATTCCCAAGCTCTGGCCTGTGGTGAGCCGCAGGAATGTGCAAAGCTGAAGCGCATGGGGCTGTGGAGACCTTGGCCTTCCTTCCAGGCAGTGAGGGCCTGGGGCTGCCCTGAGCCGTATCCTGGAAAGACTTGCTGTCCCAGCATTCTATCTGTATCTGTACTTATGCCTATGTCTGTAGCTATCTAGGATATGGTTATTGACATAGCTAACATTTATGAAGGGCTAATTATGTTGTGGTTGATGTGGACCAACCTGTGTAACACTCAGTCACATCTGTGCAACAGACACCACAGTTGCCTCACTGTGAAATAGGGATGGTAATAGGCCCTGTGGATATCAGTCAGGGTCAGCTCTGTTATGCTGTGGTAATGAGCACTCCCAGGTCTCAGTGGCCCCAAATGGCCTCAACCACATTGCATGTTCCTCCTGGATCAGCCAAGGGCACTGGTCCATGCTATTGTCATTGTCAGCATGGGGCCCAGACTGACAGAACAACCATTATGTGGAACACTGCTGGTCACTGTGACAAAGGGAGCAAGAGAGAGTGGCAGATCGTGC
>PVLC010037148.1:0-15413 GCA_004027655.1 Graphiurus murinus | reverse complement strand
AGGATTGATAGTTTTTCCAGATATTTTGTGTTCTTTTGATTTTCCATGGATTTATTCCTTTGGTTTCTGGGAGGATTGTTAAAACTGTTCCAAAATGATGATTTTTGTTATTTTCACACATTTTAATTAAGTTTTACTTTTTAGCGCATAGCAAAATGTATTGTAAAGTACAGAGGCTCCCCATATACCCCAGGTCCCAACACATCCAGAAGCTCAGCCACTTTTGACATCTTACTGTAGACTGGTACATCCTTCTTCAGAATGATAGAATTGTTATAGAGGATGAATCTACAGTGATACATCATTATCACCCACAGTCCGCAGTGTACAGTAGAGTTCACTCTTGATGTCACAGAGCTCTATTTTGGGACACATGTGTAATTATGTTTACCCACTCTTACAGTATCATTCAGAATAGTTTCATTGCTTATGGCCTGTTCATTCTGACCTCTCCCCAACCTCCTAGAAACCCTGTTCTTTTTACTGACTTCATAGTTTTGCCTTTTGTGCCCGGCATGGTGGCATATGTCTGTAATTCTAGTTCTTGAGAGGCTGAGACAGGAGGATCATAGGTTCAAGGACAGCCTCGGCAAGTAGTGAGACTCTCAGCAACCTAGCGAGACCATGTTTTGAAATAAAAATAAAATAGAGCTGAGGATGTAGCTCGGAGGTAGAATGCCTTTGGATTCAATCCCCAGTACCCCCCCAGCCCCCCACACACAGTTTTGTCCTTTGTAGAATGTTATATTGTTTGTGGTACTGGGGATTCTATCTCTGAGCTACACTCCCAGCCCTTTTTTATTTTGAAATAGGATCTCACTAGGTTGCTGAGTATCTGTCTCCCTAAGTTGCTGAGGTTGTCCCCAAATCTGTGATCCTCTTGTCTCAGCTTCCCAAGTACTGGGCTTACAGGTTTAGGCCACCACATGCAGCTCACATTGGCTTCTAATACTAAGTAATATGCATTTGTTTTCTCCACGTGTTTTCACAGGTGGGTGCCTCATTCCTTTTGTTTTTTACCTTTTTAAAAGTTTTTTATTCTAATTTTACATAATAGTTAGCTGTATAGTGATGCATCATAAATGCACATGACATTATATGATCTATTTCTCTCTCTGAACCTCCCCTTTCTCTCCCCCTCCTTCCCTCAATCCTCTTCCACTCCTCACTGGTCTCTCTCCTAATTTTCATGAGGTTCCTTTTCTTTCCTTTTCTTTTCTTTTCTTTCTTTCTTTTTTTTTCTTCTAGCTTCCACATGCAAGAGGAAACATGCTACCTTCGATTTTCTGAGTCTGGCGGATCTCACTTAGCATGATATTCTCTAGTTCCATCCATTTTCCTGCAAATGATGTAATTTTTGTTCTTTATGGTTGAATAAAACTCCATTATGTATATATACCACATTTCTTTATCCATTCATCTGTTGATGGACACCTAATTAGTTCCATAACTTGGCTTTTGTGAACTGTCCTGCTATAAATATGAATATGCATGTGTTGTTTGAGTATTCTGACTTTAATTCTTTCAGAAAGACATTGAGAAGTAGTATAGCTGGGTCATATGGTTCCATTCCTAGTCTTTTAAGGAAACTCCATGCTGATTCTCATAGTGGTTATACTAATTTATAATCCTACCAAAAACATATATGTATAAACTTTTCCTCCACATCCTCACCAGCATTTATGATTACATGTATTCCTGGTGATTGCCATTCTAACTGAAGTGAGATGAAATCTCAGTAGTTTTTATTTGCACTTCCCTGATTGCTAAGGATGTTGAACATTTTTTCATATTTGTCGGTATTTGTATTTCTTCTTTTGAGAAATGTCTGTTTGGTTTGTTCCTTTATTGAATGGGTTATATGGGGAAGGGTTTGGTGTTAAGTTTTTTTAGTTCTTTATATATTCTGGATATTTAGTAGCTGGCAAAGATAGTTTCAGACTGTGGTGTACACAGCAAGATAAATGGTATAATATGGTAGAGAATCATTGGTGGGTCTTACAGGGCTATTTACAGGAGGGATTCTGGGAAAGCCTGTCCTCGGAGATGGCATTTGAAGCGAAATTTGACTCAGCAGACAGAAGCAATAGCATCAACAAGGCAAGGACATATCTCCCAAGCAGAAGGAACAGCAGTTTCCAAGTCTTTGGAATCAGGGTACTTAGCTGTGTAAGGGATGAAATGGGAGGTATGAGGTTAGAGCAGCCAGGCAGGACAAAATTGGAACCCTAAGAAGCTGGAGAAGGGATCAAGACCAAACTCCACTGGTCTCATGGGTTATAGGTGGAGTTTGGAGGTTGCTCTCATGGCACAGTGCTCAGAGTTGGTGAGGATCTGCCTTTGACTAGGAGCTGTTGAAGGCCTTATGGATGAGACAACAAAGACACTATTTAATCTACATTAGGTAAACAAGGCTGCCAATGAATGATGTTAGTTCTTCAGAAAACCATAAGGCCCCAGGATGCTTTCAACCATGTGCTGCCTCTGCCCAGACTCGCTGACACCAAGACCACTATCACATGTGCACATGCACACACATGAGCATGCATTCACACACCCATGCACACATGTACACCTATATGGACACACACATATGCACACACATGCACAGAGGCATTATCTTCTCAGGGTTCTGTCCAACCCTCTGCTTCTGGTCCCCACATTGGTTCCTTCTATCGTAGGACCAGCAATGTAGCATGCTGGAGTTCAAGGACATGCTCTGAGTGTGCCATCCTTGGCTTATATGTGGTCTGCTGTGTTGATGCCACTGCATGACCTGTGAGCCAGTCGGTCATGATGTCCTGCAAGAGACATATCCTGGAGCCGGGCTCTGACACATGGGAACACTGCAGCTGCTCCTGAGGCCACCTACCCTCCCTCTAAATCCTGAGTGTCTGCCTTGGAACAACCTCCCAGCAGCCTGTGGCCAGAGCAGGGTCACATTCTCCAATGACACCTGCAGGCAGGTGGCCAGAGAAGCAGCTTTGTTGACCAGGCACACTGTGCCAGTCACTTGCTTTGTCTCCTCCCCACATTCCTGTGCCAGCACTCACCTACAACTGAGGAAAGTGAGGCTCACTGAGGTTGAGGGACTTTTGAGGCCACTTGAAGCCAGGAAGGGGCAGAGCTGGGCTACACCTGGGAGAGACTGGCACTTAGGTCTAAGCCATTCCCTGACAATCCTGGCCTCTCTGCATCTCAGGTTGCTGGAGCTCTGGACCAAGCTACAGGTGCTATGTCTCAGCTACTTAGCAAGGAACCACTGCCAGGTCTGAGACTCAGCAAGGGACAGGATGCAGCCCTTCCCTGCAAGATGTTTTCATCCTGCTGAGCAGACAGATGGGCGTAAGAGAGCTTCGCATGGGACTGAATGAAGCCTCAAAGCAATGTGATATGAGAGGGAGGTGTTGGGAGGTGCCGTGTGATAGTTATCTATGGCCACATGACAAAGGACCCCAAAATATCCAACTGAGATAGCAAATGTCTACTGCCTCTGTGTCTATAGAGCTGAACTCACTGCTGGAGTCAGCCCAGAAGCAGCAGCAGGGAGTTGATGCAAAGGACTGCTCCAGCTGTCCAGAAATCGGACTAGTGGTGATTCTAGAGGGTAACTTAGCAGCAGGGGGGTGGGGGGCAGTGCAAAGCAGTTGTGAGGGGCACTTACATCCACAAGGCAGCAGCCATGTCCTGCCAGGTGTGTCCCTGAGACAGCATCAGGCTAGGGAGCGGTTTGAGGGCTTGTGGAGCCTGGATCGGGGCTGGAGCTAGTTTCTACATGTGTGGCAACACAGAGGGTTTTTCACTGTTTCAGCAACAACCTAAACACTTCCTCAGTTGCTGGCGGTGCTCAATGCCACAGCTTGGGGTGGATCCTGTGGGATAAACAGGAGTCACAAGGGTTTAAGGTATTCTGTGTTTCTCCATATGGAAAGAAAGTAGGGGAGCTGGGGGACCTCCACCTCAGTTCAGTTCCCCAGGTCAGGAGTCCAGGAGCAGCAGCCTGACCAGGTGTTTCTGCCTCTGGCTCTCATAACGTGGCACTTACGATGTTGCTGGGGCTGCAGTACTGCAGAGCTGGAAAACCTCCTGAACTCACTCAGGATGCTGGTGGCAGGCAGCTTCAGGGCTTCCCCACACAGGCCTTTCCGGAGGGTACCCATACAGGGCAGCTGCCTTCTGCAAGTAGAGCAACTGGGATGGAGATGAATATTGAGATGCACCTAGGCAGCCCCTGCCTGCTTTCTCTTCCATCTTGGCAATGATCAAGAGGAAACAGAATTCCAAACAGGACTTTCTACCTCTTCCCCTAGGGTTGCCTTTCCCTTCAGTCTGTGGCTGGCAGTCTTCCTAGGAATGGCTGTGGAGAATCTTCAACTACCAGAGGTTTGTCACCTGTCCTCTTGAAGCAAGGAGACATCCCAAGTTTGTTAACCATTCCCATGTCACATGGTTGCCTCATCTACCAGTGTAGGTCCAATATGACACTTACTGCTGTGTGCTGATGCCCATATGGAACCACTGGGCAGAGAGCCCAGAGTCCTTCTGAAATAAGGGCTTACACTCAGGCACCTGAAGCACACATTGCTGGGAACTACAGTAGTACCACTTGTACAGGTTTTGCTTTCTGAAGTTTAATTATCTGTCAGCAACTACAGTTCAAAAATATTATTATTATTATTATTATTTTCGGTACTGGGGTTTGAACTCAGGGGCATTCTACCTCTGAGCTATACCCCCAGCCCTATTTTTTTATTCTTTATTTTGAAACCGAGTCTCACTAAGTTGCGGAGGGCCTCACTAGGTAGCTGAGGCTGGCTACGAACCCGGATCCTCTGGTCAGCCTCCCGAATGCTGGGATTACAAGCATGTGCCACCATGCCCAGCTCAGTTCAAAAATATTAAATGGAAAGTTTCAGTAAAAAAAAAAAGCATTTCAGAAGTTATTGCATGATGATTAGCATGATGAAATCTACTGCTGTTTCTCTTCATCCTACCAAGGATATGAATCATCCTTTGTCCAGCGTATGCAGTCTGTATGTGTTACCCATTCATTAGTCATGTAGTAGCTATGTCAGCTAGCAGATAGACTGTCATGGTCCTGCAGTACTTCTGTTCAAGTGATCATTATTTAACTGAATCATGACCTCAGAGCACAAGAGTAGTGATGCTGGCAATTCAGATTTGCCAAAAAGAAGCTGGAAAGTGCTTCCTTTAAGTGGAATGCTGAAAGTTCTTCACTCACTGAGGAAAGAAAGGAAACAATATACTAAGGTTGCTAAGCTCTTTGGCAAAAAAAAAAAAAATCTATCCATGCAATGTTGAAGAAGGGAAAATAAATTGGTGTTAGTTTTTTGTTGAACCTCAAACTCAAAGGTTAGGGCTATAGGATATTATAAGGGCTTAGTTAAGATGAAAAAGGCACTAAATTAAAGGGTCTTGTGCACTAGCTATGGTTTCTGGCATCCACTGGGAGTCTCAGCCACAAAGAAAGGGATTCCCTGAATCTGTTTTCCTTCTCATTAGCTACTGGGGAGGACAGGGAGGAGCCTGTGCAATGTTCAGGGAGGCCAGAGCTGGTGAGAAAAGTGGGCTGGTGGGAAAGCTGTCCCTGTGTGCTGCATGTGCTGATGGGCTACACACTAACACTCTGAGTGCTGGCTGTCACAATTCCAGAAAGACTGTGGGCAGAAAGACAAGTCATCTGACTTTGGGTTGAGGATGATTTTATTTCTCCTGTCTGTCAATAAATCTTGGATACCCAGAGACGGAAGTCCTGAATGTGTGTGAATGAAGCCTTTTGCTCCTTAAGACCTGGGACCCCCATCAAAGATGTAGCCATCAACTAGATGGGCTGAGCCCCAAAGTCCTTTCCTCTGATGCAAGAGAAGGAAGGCATCAGTACCAGGTATTTTGTAGTCTCTGTGAAAGTTCAAGTGCACAATAGGATCTAATTGTCCCATTTCTTTGACATTCAAGTTTGTCATCTTTGAAAAGTGGTTGTAATTGATCTCTGGGAGCTTAAAAATAGGACTGGAAGAGGGAAAATACTCTAAATATACCAAGTAGGGGATGCTCACAGGCCATGAGCACTTTCCTCCCTCATTTATATTTCATTCATTCATTCATTCATTCATTCATTCATTCGATAACTCGAAGAGCACAGGGTACAGAGTGCAAGAACCACAATCCCATCTTTTCAACAGTGGGAAATTGAGGCTAAGGAACAGCAAACAGCTTTCCAGCACAGACCTGGGATGTCCTACTTAAAACTTATCCAGGGTGGAATGGCCAATGGTGCTTATTGAATTGCAGATTCCCCACCCCTGCTTATTGTGCCTGGCTCAATAGTTCCTGGGTTGGAGCTAAGAATCTGTATTTTAACAAGTTCCTGTGTGATTTTTTTCTTTCTTTCTTTTTTTTTTTTTTTTTTACTTTGTGGTACCTCTGAGCTACAGCCCTATTTTTTATTCTTTATTTTTGAAACAGGGTTTCACTAAGTTTCAGAATGCCTCACTAAGTAGCTGAGGCTGCCCGTGAACCTGTAATCCTCCTGTCTCAGCATCCTAAGTACTGGGATTACAAGCATGCACCTCCATGCCCGGTGGTACTGGGATTGAATCCAGGGGCATTCTATCTCTGAGCTATACCCCAAGCTCAATTTTTTTATTTTGAAACAGGGTCTTGTAGGTTGCTGAGAGTCACTACTTGCTGAGGCTGTCCTTGAATCTGTGATCCTCCTTTCTCAGCCTCCCCAGTATTGGGATTACAGGCATAAGCCACTGTATCCAGCTTTTGTGTGATTTTTAATGGACAGCCTGAACATATAGAACATCTCCAGTCAGGCTCTTGCCCGGGGTCCAACATGCTCACTTTCTGTGTCAGCTGGTGGATGTTTTAGTGGAAGTTTCACTTATGATGGTTAGAAAAATATTGGAGGTGGCTCTGTACAGCTCCTCCACCTTGTCTGGGACTTTGATCAGTAACTGGCATCTAAATAAGTACCTCTAAATTTATGCCCTGCTTCCCTGGGCTGTCGCATGGCCAACATTCTCACAGCTATAATCTAAGACAACTGACAACCCAACTTAGTGGAAGGAAGATTTATTTGTTCACAGGTTTTTGTAGATTCCAGGTTTAGTCATGTGAGGCTGGGGGCGAAGGATCTCAGGGCATGGCGGTGGGAAGCAGAGAAAGGGAGAGAGCAAGCCTCTGCTCTCACATCATGGAGGCCAGAAGCAAAAGAGCACGCAAGTGAGCGAGCAAGGGGATCGAAAGACAAAAGCACAGTCCCTAATGTCACACCCCCAGGGGCCCACCTTCTCCAGCCTCGGTTCCTACCCAGAAAATCCATTGCAATGGATTTATCTACTGATGAGATGGAAACCCTCATGACTTAATTATGTCAGTTCTGAACCTTAATACATGAGCTCTTCAGGGACATTCTATATTTAACATACATGGACATACAACCTGAAGAATTTTGGAAGGTTAGGTAACCCCAAAGCTGGTGATACTAATTTTTAATAGTGTCAAATCCTCATTTACACTCAGCAATCCAATATAATGTTTCCAAATTCAGCCCTTTCAGGGCTTTATAAAGAGAATTGACTGTAAGTCCAAAGCCGGGAATCCAAATTTAGTAGAACCCACCATGCCTGGAAAGTCTCAGCTGACTCTATTTACAGGGGTTTTAGTATTGGTGATTGCTTGCTTCTGATTCAACATTAAGATCTGTTTTCTCTGTTTTAATTGAAACCGAAAATAATTTACTCTCTGCTTGTAAATCTAAGCCTTATGAAGTGACTTTATATTTATAGCGTGCTGGGTGATTTAGCCCCCAAATAGTGTTAGACATTTTTTTGTAATCTTGCAATCAACAAATCATTGACATGTTGAGATAAAACCCTTTCTTCCAATTACAGCTCTCTTGAAGCTTTGTCTAAAATCTCACCAAAGATTGTGAAAGAATTTTTTAAACCTTGAGGCAATATAGTCTAGAAGTATTGAAAGGTGACTTTTGGCACTGGATCTTGCCATTTAAAAGCAAATAGTAGCCGGTGGTGTGTACCTGTAATCCTGATACTTGGGAAGCTAAAACAGGGGCATTGCAGGTTCAAGACCAGTTTAAGTAATTCAGTGAAGCCCTCAGCAACCTAACAAGATCTTGTTTCAGTTTTTTTAAAGGGGAGTCTAGGGTCATAGCTTAGGGATAGAATGCCCCTAGGTTCAATTCTCAGTACCCCCCTCCCCGAAAAAAAAAAACAAAACAAAACAGTAGTCAAGGTTTTTCCTTCAGTGGGATAAATATGAAGCATCTTTGAGATCCAGTACTAAAAACTACCCATAACATCCAGCTATCATAGTCAATAACCTATAAGGATTTATTACAGTAGGATGACTATCATCTATAATGTCATTAATAGCTCTCAAATCATGAACAAATTTATGCTTGTTTATATGAGGGTTTTGTTGTTCGATTTTGTGCTTTTTGCATTACTTGGGATTGAATCCAGGGGCACTCTAACACTGAGCAGCACCCCCAGCCCTTTTTATTTTGAGACAGGGTCTCACTAAGTTGCTGAGGCTGCCTCAGCAATCCTCCTGCCTCAGCCTCCAGTTTAGCTGGGATTACAGGCATGCACTACAGATCCTGGCTCATATGGGTTTTTTTTTAACTGGAGTATTGTAAGGACCTTTAAGGCCAAATTAATCTACACTTGGTACACTTCTGTAGCACTGGTTGAATTCCTTCCAAAGCCTCTTGCTTGAGGAGATGCTGTTTCTTCCAAAGCACAGAAGCTTTCCCTTTTAATTCAATCTTCATAGGTTGCCCATTTGGTGCTGGACCTGGAGTCCCATCTGACCTCAGCGTCTTGACCTACGTCTGTCCTATGTCTGGCTTTGCAATGGCTCCTGCTGCATCACTGGGGTCATCACACTACATACAAGACTTCTTATTCCCCCATCCCTCTAAGCTCATTTATGCCCAGGACCTTTGTCCTTGCTATTCTCTCTGTCTAGAACACACTTCCCTAGATTTTATCAGTTGGATGCTCTTCCTCAGTTCTTGTGGGTAGTAATTAGACACTGTTTTCTCTTCATTCTGTCACTCCCCATGTGTGTGTGTATGTGTGCATGTGTGTGTGTGTGTGTGTGTGTGTGTGTGTGTGTGTGTGTGATACTGGGGGTTGAACCCAGAGGCATTCTACCTTCAAGCTACACTCCCAGCCCAGTTTCATTTCTTATTTGGGAACAGAGTCTGGTTAAGTTGATGAGAGTTTCACTACTTGCTGAGGCTGTCCTCAAACCTAGCTCTTCCTGTCTCAGTCTCCCAAATAAAGGGATTATAGGCGTGTGTCACCACTCTGGGCTTTTAGTTGACTTTTGTGGTGAAGCATTTTAATTCCCATCCCTGTATGGCCTTCAGCAAAAAGCTTCACCTCTCTGGGCCTCTGTGCGCTCATCAGCAAAAGGAGGCACTAAAGGGTATGAGTTTCCAAATGCTCTTGGCTCTGGTCTGCTATCATCAGTCTTTGCACTCATCTTTCCAGGTGCGAGTCTGTCTTTCAGCACCACGGATAGTGACCACGATGTTCCCAGACTGTGACTGACTTGGAATCCTCTCACACAATTGAGAATCTCAATCATTCTCTCTCCCTGGCTGCTGAGGACCCCCTAGGAAAGGGATCGGGGATTTTTGTGTCTGAGGGATCCTGACTCTGTGTTCTTTTGTGGTTACCAAATGCTGTGGCTACTGCCACAGGAAATCTCCATCGGGCTGCTTGTGAATCCCAAGATCCCCCACCTCTGACAGTGAGCCTTGGGCTTCTGAGAGGGAGGTGTAGGGAGGCCACATGGAAGGGAGGAGAAGATGATGTGAAGGTTCTACCAAGCCCATCCACCCTCTGCTCCCCTCTTCCTTTCCCTTCTCTAGCCCCCCCTTTTTCCCCTGTCCCAGTTGAGATGGGCAGTGGCTCCCAGAAAGAACAAACACTCTGATGTATTGATAGGGGAGTGGAGGCTCCCTCTGAAGCATGTCCAGTGGGGAGAAATTTCATTATCTTCTGGGTGCCTGGTTCCTCTTTTTATCTGCACATTACAGGGCATGAATTAATTTCCCTGGTCACTCTGTCACTTATTTGTGAGTTCACTCTGCTGCTCATCATCTTATTAATCCATTTGACCTCTCCTTTATTTAAGGGTGCTTTTTCTTTCTACTTTAAGCAAGAAGGGATGCTTCTTAGGGGAACACAGAGAGTCCAAGAACAAATATTATTGAATAGAATAGCTGCTCTTCCCAGAAGCCAGCCCAGGTACTGGGGGCCAAAGTTGCTTCCTTTCTCTCACCATTCTGAGTCCTTCTTCTGTTTCTCATTTATGTCCTCCAGTCTTTAAATCTCTTGGTTTTTCTCCATGTCCATTGCCTGACTCTGAAGCACTATCCTTTTTGGCTAGAAAAACTAAAATTACCTCCCAATTTTATTCCTTAAATCCACTCTGGCCCATTTCCAACTTTCACCCTATCCCCCAAGCCTAAATTTGGTAATTTTTATAGTACTGGGGATTAAACCCAGAAGTCTTCTACCACTGAACTACACCCCCATTCCTTTTTATTTTTTACTTTGAGACAAGGTTTCATTGAATTACCCAGGCTGGCCTAAACTCTCAATCCTCCTGCCTCCGCCTCCCAGTCACTGGAAGGATCCCAGTCAGGCAGCACCACACCTTGGCAAGTCCAGTAATTTTTCATTGGCCAGGGACATAGTCTAAAAAGATTTTTTTCCTTGTGCAAACATCCTACCTTTAAGGACTATGTGGTTTGTTTATTCCAGGAACTGCAATGTTTCTTTTATCAGAGCTGCCATTCTGCACAAACATTATGGCTTTGTGATGAGGTTGAGCTGTTGCAGCTGCTGAAACAACACATGGTGGGGGTGGAAGAAACACACACACCATGCTTCTGATGACTAATAGGTTAAAGGCTCCAGTACTCTGTGTGTCTTTTGTTCTCTGTAATGATCCCCGATAGTCTCATTTTATCATTTCATTTCTCTTTGGAGATGCCACTATAAAGGCTCTTAGGATGGCTCCTGTGACTGATAAGAGTATTAGGAGAGTGGGGGGTGGGGAAGAGCACACATCATACTTTCAATGAGCAACAGATCATAAACTAAAGCCTCAGGAACACATCTTCCCTTTGTCCCCATGGTGGTCCCTGACTGTCTTATAATGGCCATCTGTGTCTGCACCAAAGAACCCTGAAACATTTCCCTCTCACCATCTAGTCAGCTTCTCACCTCTCCCTTCTTAGAAATTCTCTCAGCCCAGCACTCAAAGCCCCTTGGGTCTCCAGCATCCAGGGGCCCAGCCAGACCAGCAGGCCCACAGATGTCATGTCCATCCACCTGTAGCCCTGGACAGACCCCTCAAGTGACCGCTAAGCAGAGGAGGGGCCTCTGCCACCCCCTTCCTGCTACCTCTGAAGCCCGATAGGGCTCCCCTCTCTCCCCCCACAAGCCCAAGGGGCTAGGTCCTGCCTCTTCCCACAGTGTGCACTAAGGGGCCCACCAGCCACGTTGGTGTCTGCTTGGCTAGCCAGCACTTCCTCCTCCATCTGACCAGTCTATTCTTTCCTCCACTCTAGCTGGAACTGGCCCAAGCTGGTCAGATGAAATTGCAACAGGTAAAATCTATGCACCAACACTCCTTTCTGAGGGTTCCAGCTATATGGAGCCTTCATGGTCTCAACTTCTCAAAAATGCGTACTGCCTTCTAGAAAGTATTGCCCCTCCTAGAGCATTACATTTAGATTGGATCTTTCAGCATCCTGATAGACATATTTGAAGGGAAGCAGTCTAGCTGGCTCTTCTCAGCACACTTCGGAAGTCCAGTCTGAGACCCCAGCTGCTCCTAGGGGAAGGGCCGAGGCCCCACCCAAAGCACAATGAGCAGGTTGCTTTCCACTCAGCTTCTCCTGTGTGTCATTGAGGGGTTCGGTGCTGACAGATAAGGTCATTCTTTTTTTTTTTTTTCAGTACTAGAGATTGAACCCAGGGACATTCTACCTCTGAGATATACCCCCAGCCCTATTTTTTATTCTTTATTTTGAAACAGGGTCTCACTAAATTGTGGAGTTCCTCACTAAGTAGCTGAGGCTGGTTGAGTACCTAGCTCCTCCTGTCTCAGCCTCTCATGTACTGGGATTACAAGCGTGCACCACCACACCCGGCTTGAATAAAGTCGTCTAATTTATTAATTGCTCTGAGTACAACTGTAAGAGGATGCGATGGGGCCTGTCTCCCACACAAGCGGTGGTAACCCCGGTGGTTATTGGTTCCCTTCCCTTCTGCTACTGGCTAGAGGATCTTGGTGACTCAGGAGCTGCTACAGCCTGGGGTGGGACCCTGTCCTCCTCTCCCTTTGGCCCTCTGCCTGGTCCTCCAGCAGGAAGCAGCAAGGATACCCTGGAGGTGACTGAGCCCCATCTGGAGAGGGAGGCAAGCCCTATTGACACAAGTTTTTCCCAATGCCACAAGGTTTAGGCTGGTGGCCCAGAACCATCATGCTGCCTTAATAAAGTTTCTAGAATAAAAAAAAAGAAAGAAATGGAAATTATGTCAATGCCAACTGGTGTCCACTGATGTGGAGGCAGATTTGAGCCTTTTATTCTAGCCCAGCTCTCCTTACTGGTCAACCTCTCAATAATGCTCTTTCTTTTTGCAAAAACTGGTTCCCTAGTGTCAGCTTCTATGTGTGTCAGGCAGAGAGCCCTTGCTTGATATCAATATCCTTTATAATAAATGTAAGTAGGGCTTTACCTTGAGTTCTGTGAGCTGCTCCAACAAAAAAACTGAACCCAATGAGAGAGTCATGGAAATTCCTAACTAATAGCTGGTTGATTAGAAGTACAAGTCACAACCTGGGACATTCTACTAGCATCTAAAATGGAGGGCAGTCTTACAGGACTAAGCACGTAACCTGTGGGATCTGATGTGATTAGGTTATAGGACAATTGAATTGAATTGAATTATAGGACAACCAGTTGGTATCCACTGGAAAGTTGCTTTGTCCATGTGATTGTGGTGGCCAGAGGGTTGTGTTCAGTGGTGTGAGTGAAAGTAAGAAAAATCTCCCCCATCTTTACAACTATGCTAACCCAAATCTCAATGTCTGCATGATGCTTGAGGTAGTGACTTTACACTTATAAAGAAATTGTTTCTGGACCTTACATAATGCAGTATATTTATACTTTTGCCTAAGATACCTTATAAGTTCTTGCATTGAAGACAGCTGTACCAAACACATAGAAAGGAGAGAAAATACATAAAAAGAGAAATCACAAAATAAAGAAGAAAAAAAAAAAAAAACACCTTGTCATGCTTAGAATCAATGTAAACATCTCTGAGGTCCAGAACCACCAAAACTGAGATCACTAAGCCTTCTTAACCAGGAATATCCCTCTTGAAGGGTAACATGGACTATTATGGTCCGATACAGAGTGCCCCCTGAAGAGCTCATGTGTTAAGCTCAGGGCTGATATAGTTAAGTCACGAGGGTTGTAATCTCATCAGTAGAGAAACCCATTATGATGGTTACAGTTGTAACAGTTTATCTGGGTGGTAATCTGGGCCAATGGCTGGAGAATGTGGGTTCTTGAGGGGCTGGCTTTAGGGATTGTGCTTGTGTCTTGGAATCTCTTTGCCTGAGCTCTCTCTGCTTCTGGCGTCTGTGATGTGAGGAGCAGAGCCCATGTGCTCTCCCTCTCTCTGCTTCTTGCTGCCATGCCCTGATCTGCAGAGCCTGGCCTCACATGGACTAAACCTAGAATCTCCAAGAAACTATGAGCAGATAAACCTTCCTTCCTCAAAGTTGCGTGATCGGGTCTTTTTGGATGATAGCAGTGTGAATGTTGACTGAGATATAGGCTGAAAGTCCTCCCAAGAAACGGATAGATTCAGCCTCACGGCTGAAACTAGGGGCTGTTTGCTGGTTAAAAAAAAAAAAGGTTGAAAAGAGACATTATGACTGCTTCAATAGCTGCCACCTGGGGAGGCTGAGGAAGGTGACACAGCTTCACACCCAAGACTGGGGCCACGCTGCCCACTAGCTCAGAAACTGGATCTCTGTGATCTCTGACAGCACAGTAAGATATGCCCAAGCTACCAACCACAGAACTGACTGGGTCTAGAATTCCCCTCCCCACCAGGGGCGGGGGAGACAACTGATCAGAAAAGTTAGAAGAAACGGCTAGGGGTGGGGAAGAATCAAGGATACTTTACATTGAAATTCCAAAACATGAGGACATTTAGAACAGTGAGCAAAAAATCAAAAAGAGGGAGAAAATTTCACTCCAGACAAGATGAACAGAACAAAGTGCTTTGATTGATTGATTGACTGACTGACTGACTGACTGACTGACTGACTGACTGACTGAACTCGGGGGCATTCTACCTCTAAGCTACATTCTCAGCCCTATTTTTTTTTAAACGGTATCTCAGTAAGTTGCAGAGGGCCTCATAAGGTTGCTGAGGTTGGCCACGAACCTGTGGTTCTCCTGTCTCAGCCTCTCAAGTACTGAGATTACAAGCGTGCACCACCATGCCTGGTTCTGTTTTAAATAAGCATGTTTAATATTCTCTGAGATGCTAAAAAGAGAAAAAAAAAGAATTATGTAAGCAAGCAGAAATAGAACAAAAATATGAGTGTGGAAAAATCCAACTAGAAGTCCTAGGAAAAAATGTAGTCATTGGTAGAAGATAATGTAAAATATACATTGATTCTTTGGCCCTGCTTGCTAACTAATTGTATGGCATATGGACTATTTGATAATTTAGTATTAGTTACTTTTTAAATTCCTATAATAAAAAATCCTTTTCTATCTTTTATTATTATGTAAAGTTAATAAATCCAGGTTATACAGTCCTCTAAAAAATGTAGTTATGGAGCTGGGTGTGGTGATGCATAACTGTAATCCCAGGATTTGGGAAGATGAGACAGGAGGATTGCAGACCAGACTCAAGCAACTTAGGGAGATCCTCAGCAACTTAGAGAGACCCTATTTCAAAATTAAAAATAAAGTAAAATTAAAAAATAGGACTGGGGTGTAGCTCAGAGGGAGTATGCCCCTGGGTTCAATCCCCAGTACCAGAAAAAAAATACAATCATTGAAATAAACATTCAATAGGCAATATACACCATATATATGTACATAATATATATTATGTTACATATAATACATATCTGATATATAATATGCCTATATATTATATATTTATATATCTATAATACTATATATTCTATAATATATAATATATTCTTTTATATATATAATGAGTTATTTTTGAGACCCTATCTCAAAATTAAAAATAAAAGGGCAGGGGATGTAGCTCAGTGGTAGAACACTTGCCTAGCAA
>PVLC010037147.1:0-15418 GCA_004027655.1 Graphiurus murinus | reverse complement strand
CTAGCCTAGTGGTTTTTTTTTTTTTTTGTGGTACTAGGGATTGAACTCAGGGGCGTTCTACCTCTGAGCTATACCCCCAGCCCTATTTTTTATTCTTTATTTTGAAACCGGGTCTCACTAAGTTGCGGAGGGCCTCACTAGGTAGCTGAGGCTGGCCGCGAACCTGGATCCTCCTGTCTCAGCCTCCCAAATGCTGGGATTACAAGCGGCGCCACCACGCCCGGCTCATTCTATGTTTTTTTTTTTTTGTTGTTTTTTGTTTTTTTTTTTTTTGCGGTACTGGGGATTGAACTCAGGGGCATTCTACCTCCGAGCTATACCCCCAGCCCTATTTTTTACTTTATTTTGAAACCGGGTCTCACTAGGTAGCTGAGGCTGGCCGCGAACCCGGATCCTCCGGTCTCAGCCTCCCGAATGCTGGGATTACAAGCGTGTGCCACCACGCCTGGCTCTCTATGGGTTTTGACAAATAAATAACACATATCCAGTGTTGTAGTATCATACTTTGTATGATAATTTCACTGTCCTAAAAAAAATCCTGTGCTCTGCCTCGTGTGTGTGTGTGTGTGTGTGTGTGTGTGTGTGTGTGTGTGTGTGTGTTACTGGAGATTTAACCCAGAGGCTATATGTAGCCCTGGCCCTTTTTATCTTTTTTTTGAAATGGGATCTTGATAGGTTGCTGAGTTTGTCCTGGAACCTGCAATCCTTCTGTCTCAGCCTCCTAAGTACTGGGATTATAGGGGTAGGCCATCGCACTGTAGCTCACTGTAGTTTTGATTTGCATTTTTCTAATGACTATGAGCATGCAGTATTGATCAAGTGGTGTCTAAACAGGGCCTTGCCAAGCCCCGCCATGGTGAGGAAGAGGAGAATGCCAAGCGGGTGCGATGCTACTCAGGGCCCCGCACCCTTGTCTAGCGCATCACCTCGCTCTCATTCATTTGCTGTCCACTTCTCATGAACTATTGCATTTAAGCAAAGGGTCCAGGGGCTAGCATAAGTCTTGTGCTAGCCTGGTCTTGTGTTGTCTGTATCTCCGCCTGGCTAGAGTCTTGAGATTGGTAATTTCTCAAGCCAGTAGTGGAGCCCAATTTTCCTGCCTCTTTCAGTTCTATTGCACTGTCAGTAATAACCACAGTAATGATAATTACCATGTCTTAATCACTCAGTGCTGTGGCAGGCACCATGGTAAGCATGTAATGTAATCCTCTAGTAATCAGTCTACGAGGTTTGTGACATTATGAAGCATGTTTACACTCAGAAGTCTTCACCACAGGCTGCAAAGCCCCACTCCAACCTCGTCCCCACCCCCTCGCACTGGCTGACTCTGCCATGGCCACACCGCCGCCCTCTGTTCTGTGTGCGGCCGGCATGTTCCCATCTCAGGCCTTCTAGCCAGTCTGCTCTCCTGCCCCCATCATGACAAACTCTTAAATCAGGTGGTTTTCAGTAAGAGATCACTGGGATTTCACAAAAGCCCCTGTAGTAGGCATTGATAACTCTCTCTCTTTTTTTTTTTTTTGGTGGTGCTGGGGATTGAACCCAGGGCCATTCTACCTTTGGGCTACATCCCCAGCCTTATTTTATTTTTAATTTGGAAACGGTCTCACTAAGTTGCTGAGAGCCTTGCTATGTTGCTGAGGCTGGCTTTGAACCTGTGATCCTCCTGTCTCAGCCTCCCAAGTACTGGGATTACATGTGTGCACCACCATGCTTAGTTTGATAACTTCTTTTAAAATTAAGGAAGTTAAGTCTTGGCTAAGTAAAATCAGTTGCTCAAGGTCACAATTTCCAAATTCGTATGTTCATTCATGGTTTCAAAAAAAAAAGTTTTTAGAGCTCTATTTGGTGTGAGGAACTGGGGTAGACATTATGTGGGATAAAAAGATAAAACTGAAAAAAAATCACTGTCCTCAAGGATCATAGATCAGTGGACAAGGTAGATGAGAACACAAATATCTATAACACAGTTGACCCTTGAACAATGCAGAGGTTAGGGGGTGCCAACAGTGCAGATAAAAATCTATTTATAACTTCTTGTGTGTGTGTGGTGCTGGGAATTGAACCCAGAGGCATTCTACCTCCAAACTACACCCCCAGCCCTATTTTATTTTTATTTTGAAAAAGGATCTTGCTAGGTTGATGAGATTCTTACTACTTGCTGAGGCTGTCCTTGAACCTGTGATCCTCCTGTCTCAACTTCCCAAGTACTGGGATTACAGACACGTGCCTCCATGCCCAGCTTATTTATAACTTTTGACTCCCCTAAAAATAACTACTAGTAGCCTGTTGCTGTCTGGAAGCCTTATTGATAACATACATAGTTGATTAATATATTTTGGATGTTACATGTATTATATGCAGTGAAAATATTTGAGAACAGGGAGAGAGCTCTTTTTCCAGTTGTATACAATTTGCTGGAGAGATGAGCTATTTATGGCGAGAAGATCATTCTCCCATGATGTTTCCAGCAGATACTGGCTACACCTGAGCTCACTGCAATAGCAACAGGAGGTGGCTACGAAATTATTACAGAAGGACAATTAGGTAATTTTACGCAGTCAGGATTTAACACTGCATCTTTACATTTGTTTACATTTCTCTTGACTGCAAATGGCTCCACATAGACTATGTGTGGGCATATGTTTGGATACGTTTTAACTTTTTGTAAGAGATTTGTGTGTATCTTATGGTAGTACATGATAAAAGACTATTAACTACATATATTTTATGCATTCACGACATACCCCTTTCTTCTTAAAATTTTTGATGTTTCTAGGCTACATGGTTTATCTATACCTTTTTTCAACTTAGTGAAAGAAAGTCATGTATAAGTGGAGCTGCACTGTTCCAACCCATGTTGTTCAATGGTCAACTGTACAAGGTCAGACTTGGACATGTCATGCATAATAATCATGCACATATGCAAAGATTTTGTTAGAACTAGGGTCAATTGCATACCAAGGAGAATCCCAATCAACGCTGGTTTAACTTGGGAGACATCTATTGCTTTGACACACAGAGAAGGTCTGGAGGTAAACAGATCCACGAGACTCTGGGTCAGAGGCCCCGGCTCTTTCTGTCTTTCAGTTCAACCACCTTATAATGTGGCTTCCATTTTAATGGTTCAAAATGGCGATGGACCACTAGTCACTCCAACAGCTTCCTTGGAAATTGGAAGGGGAGGAGGACAAAAGTAGAGCACATCCCAGCTGAGTTAGTTTCCTCTAAGCAGCCTTTGCAGAGGCCCCATCTATGCTACTTATATCTCACTGGCTGACACCTGTTCACTTGACCTCAGCTAATTGCAAAGGGAAATGAAATATTTTTTTAGTTATCTTTTGTCATACCAAGTAAAACTGGAATTAAATAAAATGATAGCCAACCCTGGTGGTGTATGCTTGGAATTCTAGTACTTAGGAGGCTGAGACAGGAGGATGGCAGGTTCGAGGACAGCCTCAGCAAGTAACGACACTCTCACCAACTTAGCAAGAGCCTGTTTCAAAATAAAAATAAAATGGGGCTTAGGGTGTAGTTCAGAGGTAGCATGCTCCTGGATTCGATCCCCAGTAACACACACACACACACACACACACACACACACACACACACACACACACAGAAATAGGATATATGAAAATACTTTGAGAATAGTAAACAGGGTCAGAAGTACTCTTTACTCCAATCAGGATGGGCTGACATAAAGCCAAGTGAGAATTAGCAGTCAGGTTCTTTGACTCTAATCCTGGGGTTTCATACTGTCCACTTTGCCTTTCTCCCTTAGCCTCCCTAGGGTGGCAGGTGTGCTGGGAGAACAGGTGCAATGAACAGCCAGTGTCAAGGCAGGATCCATTATCAGGCCTCCGACCTGCGACACCACTGTGCAGGGCCTGACCTCTTGGTCTATGCATGGTGCTGAGCTGACCACTATACGCACACATGCTGCTCATTCCACTGCAGCAGGCCAGCTCAAAGTCAAGGTGCTCCATTTGCCAGCTGTGTGGCCCCAGGCAAAGGACTCCCCTCTCCAGGCCTTGATGTCCCTTCTGTCCAAGGAAGGGTTTCAACACATTGCTTTCCCAAGAATCAACACTAATTTTCTTCAGGATCCTGGTTCTTCTTGGTGATGGGACTCTCTGCCCTTGATGTTTTCAGAAGATAAATGTTAATAGCATCAATAACAATAACAGTTAGCATTTATTGAATGTCAACTGCAAACCAGGCATAAGGCCGAGGACCTTTCAAGCCTTAATTCATTCAATTCCTACAACCATCTTTACAAGGCAGGCCTATTACTGTCTCCTTTTTTAAAAATAAAAAGACAGGCTTATCAAGGGTGAATCACTTGATCAAGGTCACAGAGCTGGTATGTAGCAGAGCTAGATTTCAGACCTAGGCTCCAAAGTCCAAAAGGCGGGAGAAAATAGATCACCTGGCATTCCATTGCAGCTCTGTTCAGAAGGCTCCAGAGCTCTGGATCTGGAGGAAAGAGGAGCCCTTCTAGGCACCCATTGTGGAGACCAGAGGAACAGGTTTTCAATGGCCCACTTAAGTTGAGGAGATGAAGATAGTCAGTTGGTGTTATGGTTGAATGTTCCCACCAAACTTACGTTGATTTTTTTTTTTTTTTTGTACTGGGAGTTGAACTCAGATGCATTCTATCTCTGAGCTCTGAGCTACACTCCCCAGTCTTTTTTATCTTTTATTTTTAAACAGGATCTCCCTAAGTTGCTGAGGGTGTTGCTAAATTGCAGAGGCTGTTCTAGAACCTGTAATCCTCCTGTCTCAGCCTCCCAAGTACTAGGATTACAGGTGCTTTGCTACGTCTGGCTTCATGTTGAAATTTAATCTCTATTATGGGGTATTAAGAGGGTAGAATTTAATCTCACTGTGGTGTTTGGAGGTGGACCTTTGCGAAGCAACTAAAGTTAAATGAGGCCATAAAGGTGGGCTCTAATCCAACAGTGGCTTTATAAGACGGGGAGGAGAGCCCTGAACTTGTAGGCTCAGTCCCTGTTGCCATGTGACACCCTGGGCCATGTTGGGGCGCTGCAAACTCCCCACAAGCAAGAAGAATCTCACCAGATACAATTGCCTGATCTTGAACTTCCCAGCCTTCAGAATCTGCAGCCAAATAATTCTCTTTTCCTTATAAATTACCCAGTCTGTAGTATTAAGTTGTAGCCAACAGAAAATGGACAGAGATAGCTGGCGTGCCCCAGTTTGGTTTTATGGGATCTTCACAGCTTTGATAATTTTGAGTAGTGGAGTACCAGTTATTCAAGTTTTTAGTATCACCCTAGATAGAGAGAATGTATGCACTGTAAGGATTTAAAAGTTGGACAATCTCCTCAGAAGAGGCTGAAGAGATTCTCAGAAAGTGATTGACTCTCTCTGGTGTAGGCAGATAACCAGGCCCTGCGCTTCTTGGTCCTTCAAAGTTCTGCACAGGTTTCAGGACCTCTTAAATACTGGTTGATTGGCCATTCTCACTGGGAAAAAGTAACTCATAACCACCAGAAATATTCTATGGTAGAAACATGTTTTGGGAAGCCCAGCCCTTTCCATCTTCAGTAACTCACACCTCAATATTCCTTTGGGGAGCAAGGCCTCCCTCTCTGCTCACATTGTTGGTAGGACTGTCCTGCAGGGGCCCATCCTCCTGGTCCAAGGAAGTGCTGTGATTGGAACCCAGGGACACTGCTCAGATGCTTGGAATATGAATGCTGAATGAGAAGTCACAAAGACAGAAGAGAGGTCCATTCTAAACAGTACCTATGAGAAAGTGGCTCCGGATTCTAATACTTCTGAGATCCAGCTATTTAGCTTTTTTTTTTTTTTTCAATTACACCCTATTGCGTGACATTATTTTATTTTCTGAAGTTATCTAGAGTCTATTTCTGTTGCCTGCAACAAAAAATTAAAAAAAAACTCACACAGTATTCAATATTGAATGTCAAGTGCTTTTTTTCTTGGAAGCTTTTAATCCTAAAAGACAGAGCTTTCCTGGTCTACCCTCCCCCAACCTAGGGCCTAAGTCTTTTTTTTTTTTTTTTTTCTTTCTTCTGTTTCCTTCCAGAGCTCCTGGGCCAGGGTGGAAAAGGGCTCTTGTCAATGTGCTAAGCTTTACCTTGAGGGATGAGTGAAGACACCCTTTAAATTACCTATAAAACCCTTTGATTCACTCAGCAGAGGTTGCCATGGGCAATTTGCTAAGCTTATTGATTATTTTCTGTTTAAATTAAAGTTTGATGTCCTGGAACAGACTGTGCAGTGCATGGAGTTAATGGAAAAGGTTGAGATCCAGAGGAGAGACACTCACTGGGGAAATGGAGGGTATTCAAGGGGAAAACAGGGTGTCTCGAAGAGGAGATTGTCAGCGCCAAGTTGTAGTAAATATGATGGCGATAAAAAAGATAGAGAATGGAATTCTTTTACGGCAAAGGGCAGCTTCCTGACATTTAAAGCCTTAGGGAGACAGTGGGTAGGGGAAACATTCATTTCACAAATATTTGTGGAATGTTTATTATTTATGAAACACTATGCTGGGCACTGGGGAAAAACAGTGAAGAAGGAACCATCTTTGACTGTGTCTGCCCTCTAAATTAGTGGTTCTCGAAGTGTGGTTCCTGGGATAGTTAAATCCCAACTGCCTAGTGTATTAGTCTGCTTTCTGTTGCTATAACAAAATACTGGAGGCAGGTCACTTTATTTAAAAAAAGACATTTACTTAGCTTCTGGAGGTCCAAGGACATGGTACTGGTATCAACTCAGCTAGGGTAAAAGCCTCATGACAGATGGGATCACAGTGGTGGAGTGTATGAAGGAGGAAGAGATCACATTGCCAGACAGTGAGCCCAAAGAATGATTCAGGAGTCAGACTCAGGAATTTCTTTTTGGTAGTGAGGATTGAACCTAGACCCTTCAGTCACTGAGTTATACCCCTGGCCCTTTCTATTTTTTATTTCAAAACAGGGTCTCACTATGTTTCCCAGGCTGGCCTAGAACTTGCAATCCTCCTACCTGAGCCTCCTGGGTTGTGAGGATTACAGGCTGCGCCACTGTGCTCATACAGGGATTTTACAACAAATTCTCTAGAGAACTAACTCAGGAGTCCTATGAGAACTACTTTGATCCCTTACAAAGCAGCTCCCCCAATAACTTCCCACTGGACTTTAACCCTTAAAGATTGCTCTACCTCTACACCATGACACTGAAGACCAAGGCTCCAGCACGTGACCTTGGGGGGGGGCATAATGCCTGGGGATGGGTTAGGTGCACAGATATCAGATCCCACCCTGACCTTCTGAATCAGAAATTTTGGAAGTGGGTCCCCAGGCCCTTCCAGGTAAATCTGGTGTGTGCTAATGTTTAAGAACCACTGCTCTAGAGCCATAGTTCCCCTTTATGGTTTGGATATAGAATGTCCCCAGGAAAGGCTCATGCATCGGCAATGCAAATATGTCCAGAGGTGAAATAATTGAACCAGGGCTCTAGTCTCATCAGTGGGGAAGTCCACTGAAGGGTTAATACTTCAAATGGACCTACTGGGTGGTAATTTAGGCAGGTAGGGAGGAGGGAGGTTACTGGGGGTGCGGCCTTGTGGACTATATCTCTCCCTGGTCACTTCTGGCCTCTCTCTCTCTCTCTCTCTCTCTCTCTCTCTCTCTCTCTCTCTCTCTCTCTCTCTCTCTCTCTCTCCAGCCACCATTCAGTTGAGCCCAACTTTCCTCCACTACACTGTGCCCCTGAAGAGTGGGCATCAGGTATCTGTGAACTGAGACTTCAGTTTAAGTCAGTGTTATTATTGCCAGTGTCTTCTGTGTATTTATCATTGCAAATATTACCTTGCATCTGATATGTGGGTCACCTCATTTCATCCTTACAATAACCCTTTAGAAGATGAAAGAGGGTAGTCAGAATTCCACTGCAAGAGTTTACCCATTCTGCTCAACTCTCTCCCAAACACTAAACTTCCACAAGCTATGTGATTCATTCTGTTTTGGGATTCACAGCTAATCTTCAGGTAGAGACAGAACCATGGTTTCCCCAGATTAGCTTTGTCATGAGGGTGGGTTTTAGATGCTTGAGGAAGAAAAGGAAATCAAAGAAGGGTACGGAAGCTGGAATGAACTGGAAAGGAGGCAGACAGCATGCTGGTCATGAGGATAAGTCAGGTCAACAGCCCCATCTGCACAGGTACCCTTATCTTATGGCAGCTGGAATTCAAAATCAACATGGACTGATTAGGTATAGGAAAATCTTGTCAATTCAGTCAAAAAAGGACTTCACGTCCTGATACCTAGAATTCAAGCCCTTTAACTTCTCTACCTACAGTATATTTGTTTCCTGTTGCTTCTGTAACAAAATCAGTATTAGTTTCCTATGGCTGCTATAACAAATTATCACAAACCTAGTGGTTTGAAACAACATGATTTTATTCTCTTACATTTCTGGAGATCGGAAGTCTAAAATCAAGGTGTGGTTGGGGCTATGTTATGAGGTAGGATCACTGGGGAATACCACTCAGACCCAAAATAGCCAAAAGAAAGTTTTTATTAACCGGCTAAGACCACACTGGGCATGGAACCCCAGTGCAATGCTGAATGGCCGTTTTGGGCTACTTTTATACAGACAATCCATAAGCTCAGGGTGAAAAGTTTAGTGTGGCACAGCAGGGGTGGTAGCCAAGTGTAATGTTCAGAAGGCACAAAACAATATTGTGCATAAGCTCAACCCCTTCTATTACACACATATCCTGGTTGTGACAAAGATGGATCCTTCCATTATATACATCCCAGTTGTGACAAGGATGGAAAATTCCTAATGCACTGTTCCTGCAGGTGTGAGTCAAGCAGAAATTACAGAAGCCAAACAAGCAGTTATGCACGACAAGCTGGGTCACCTAGGGTAGCAACATGCCGTTACTTATGCTAAGGCTAAGGCCTCAGGCTAGCCCATAAAATTTTCTTCTGGAGGATTCAGGGGAAAGTCTATTTCCTTACCCTTTCCAGCTTCTAGAATTTACTTGCATTCCTGGGTTTGTGCCACCTTCCCCCATCTCTGAAGTCAGCAGCTTAGCATCTTTTTTCCTATTTGACTTTTGCTTCTATACTTACATCTCTCTCTTTCTCTCTGACTCTACCTCTCCTGCCTTCCTCTTATAAGGACTTGATAATTACACTGGGACCATTTACATAATCCAGGATGTTATTTCCCCATCTCCAGATCCTCACTTAATCATGCTGCCAAGTCATTTTGCCAAGTCATATCCACAGATTCTGGGGATTAGGATCTGAACATTGAGGAGTGGGGCCAATTATTCTGTCGAGCACACTCTGTAACCTTAGAAAAAACATTTTCCTCTCTGAATTCCTCCATCTCGCCCCCAAATGGAAATTATATAATACTGCTTGGTCATAACCTTACAGGAATATGCATGTCATTTTAACCACAGATGTAAGTATTATTATTCCTGGAGTCCTCATGAGATAGGATAGGAGAAATAAAATATTAGGTAGAAAGGAGACTAACTGGAAAGGAAAGGGAAAATATAGTATTAAAATCTAAAAACTTCATAATCCTTAACTTCACCTTACAGGGTCTGCTCTATCTTAGGTGAAAGCCACACTTTAATAGGCCACACTTTTAATCGTAATGGGCTACCTTTACGCTTGTGGATGCTTGGCAAACAAAGAATCCCCCCAAAAGTCTGACTGTTGGTCAAACTGAGGCATCACCCAGCACTCACGAATAAAATGGCAGGAACCTGAGGATTCAAAAAAAGGACACTGGTCACCCCAACCCTGCCATGCATCCCTAGACACCCCTTCTCGGGGATCCCCTATAAGAAGAACTGTAAAGACCCTAAGCACTCTCTCCCTCTTGAGATGGCCCGTGTTTGCCCTTGAAAGTGTATACCCCACTTTTCCTAAATAAACCTCTGTCTTTGTCTCTGATTGGTGCATGCTGAAATTCTTTTCTGCCACAGAAGCCAAGGACTCCACCTATCCTGAGTTTCTGAGGTGAGGAAGGGACTCTTCACCTCCTGACACTCACTGGACCATGGGCTAAGAGTGATGTTTCTTCTTCGTTCAGTTACAAATATACATTGCTTACCCACCCTGAATAATGTTGTGTTCACGTGGCATTGGAATGGGTTTGACCCAATGTCTGCTACGGAGAGAAAAAGGAAAAACAACAACACAAAACCCACTCAACAAAAGGTAGTTGCAGTAGTTTGTGTGAGTTAGAGTTTTAAAGCCTTAAATATGTGTCGGCAAAGAAAGAGGAGGCCAATTCTCTCAGGGAACCAACCATCTGATGACTCACATCATCGTGCGGTGCTTGGAAGCGCAGCAATAAGCACAGGTCCCAGGATGCTTCGGCAGTCATGAACTTTGGTGCCTGTCCACTGCGCTCAGGCGCCCCCCCCCCCCCACACACACTGTGGTAGGTGACAGGCCATGGCTGCCTGTGCCCCCCAGAGGCTGTTGTTGCTTCTCCTCTGGAAGTGCATTTGTTGGTGAGCAGGGGAACAGAAAGCAGCCGCCTCGGCCAACAGAAGAGAGACATTAAAGTTGATTAAGTGAGCGGGCCAATTAGTGTCTGGCTTCATGCAGTGTGGAGTTAATTAGCCTCTACAAAACAACAACAGCTGCCTTAATGGTGGGGCAGGAGCCCCAGCGGAGAGGAGCCCCGGGAAGAGGAGTGATGGGGCCAATGCTTAATAACTTGGCTGCAGTGGGCCCTGCCCCACTAAAAATGTAGAACAAAGCCCAGGGCAAACCTGCATGGGGTGGGGAGCCAGCCCCGAGGGAGAGACCTGACTCATACCTCAGCTTCCGAGTCTTTTTTGAGACTCTTCAGCACAACTCACTTTGCATTCTAACGAAAATTACTACCCTACCCACTTTGCCTCGATCCTCAACTCCGGAATTTACACTGTGTCCCAATGGTGATATATTTTCCTTATTACCAAAGTACTAGAGGCTTATTGGGGAACATTTGGAAAGTATAGAAAAATACAGAGAAAAACATAGTCCCTCCATCCTGAAATAGGTTCTTCCATTCAATAGCCATTTATTGTTCGTCTACTAAATACTAGTGCCATGGGAGGCGCTCAGAGTATATACAGTTTAGTTTTTTCTCCCTGAAAAAAAATATATATATACACACATACATATTTGTATATATAGTTTTACAAATTGGATTCATTATGCATGATCTTTAATAACCCACTGTTTTCAGCAATATGTCACCAACATTTTCTCTATCTCATTAAAATGTTTTTCAACTACACAGCCTTTGTGATTCCACTAATTACACTACATTGTAGGTGTCCATTTATTTATGCTTTTTGCCTCCTAACAGTTCTTGAGGGTAGAGACAAGATGTCTTTTACCACTATACTCCCAGTACATCAGCGTCTAGATCAGAGCAAAGCATGTCCTGGGCACTCTAAAAATTTGATGAGCTGGGCATAGTGGCACATGCCTGTAATCCCAGTACTTGGGAGACTGAGACAGGAGGATCGCAGGTTCGAGGCCAGCCTCAGCAACATAGTGGTATTCTCAGCAATCTAGTGAAACCTTGTTTCAAAATAGAACAACAACAACAAAAAATCTAAAAAAGGGCTGAGGAGTGTAACTCAGAGGTAGAATGCCCCTGGGTTCAATCCCCATTATCACCAAAATAAGTAAATAAATAAATAAGCAAATAAATGAATAAAATAAATGTATAAGCAAACGAGTGAACAAATTTAACCAGTCCTTTCTGTGGACCACTCTTTTTTTTTGGATACTGGAGATTGAACCCAGGGTCATTCTACCTCAGAGCTCCACTCCCAGCCTTTTTTATTTTATTATTATTATTTTTTTTAATTTGGAAATAGAGCTGGGCATGGCGGCAAATGCTTATAATCCCAGCATTTGGGAGTCTGAGAGTGGAGGATCCAGGTTTGTGGTCAGCCTCAGCTGCTTAGTGAGGCCCTCTGCAACTTAGTGAGACCCTGTTTCAAAATAAAGAAAAAAAAATAGGGTTGAGGATGTGGCTCGGAGGTAGAATGCCCCCAGGTTCCATCCCCAGTACTGCAAAAAAAAAAAAAAAAAAAAAAAAAAAAAAGGAAACAGAGTCTCACTAAGTTGCTGAGAGTATTGCTATGTTTCTGAGGCTGGCCTCAAACCTGCGATCCTCCTATATTAACCTCCCAAGTACTGGGATTACAGGCATGTGCCACCACACCAGGCTCACTCTTTACTTATGTAAAAACTGTTACTGTAGTTGGACACAGTGGTTCATGCCTTTAATCCCAGCTATTAGAGCAGTTGAAGCAGGCAGATCATAAGTTCCAGGTCAGCCTGGATACCTTAGTGGATCTCAAAATAATTTTTTTTTTTTCGGCGGTACTGAGGACTGAACCCAGGGGCATTCTACCTTTGAGCTATACCTTCAGGCCCATTTTTTATTCTGTATTTTGAAACAGGGTCTCACTAAGTTGCTGAGACCCTCACTAAGTTGCTGAGGCTGGCCGCGTCAACATAACTTTAAAAAAAAAAAAAAGGACTGGGGAGCTGAATGTGGTGGCGCATGCCTGTAATCCCAGTACTTAGGAGGCTGAGACAGGAGGATCACAGGTTTGAAGCCGGCCTCAGCCACTTAGCAAGGCTCTTAGAAACTTAGTGAGACTGTTTCCAAATAAAAAATAAAATAGGGGTGGGAGTGTAGCTTGGAGGTAGAAGGCCCTTGTGTTCAATGTTCAATCCCTAGCACCACACACATACACATACGCATACACACACACACACACACACACACACACAAAGCAAAGGAATGGAGATGTAACTCAGTGGTATAGTGCTTGCCTAGCATGCACAAGGTACTGGATTCAATCCCCAGTACTGCAAAACAAACAGACAATGCCTAAAACCAAAGAACAAAGTTGCCATATTAGTTGGGATTGGATTAACTACACATGTGATTGCAAACACCCAAAAGTAGTAGTGGCTCAACTGAGGTAGAGTTTCTTTTTTGCAAAAGTTCAGGAAGTTAGTCCAGGGCTAATATAGGTGCTTTGCTATTCATTGGCATGGACTCCATTTTCAAAGTGACCTCACTATTCAAAATCACTGATAAGCTCCAAACATATTCCAATCAATGGCAAGGAAAAGAAGGGAGAAGGATATGGGCCCTTCCTTTAAGAACTCTCCCTGGAAGTTCCCTATACTATTTCTTCTCGCATTCTTATGAGTTGAAATTTAGTCATATAACCATATCCAATTACAAGGAGTCTGGGAAATGTGGTCTTAATTATGCATCTCATATTCAATGCTACTGTTAATAAGGAAGAAGGAGAAGAAAATTAGGGACCACTAGCTAGGATGGCTCTTTGACCTCTAGGTTGGCCCCAGCCTTTCCAGCCAGCCCCTCCCTGATGCAACCTTTTGTTCCTCCAGATGGGGGTCTGGATATGGCAGGCCAGCCTGGCTTCTTGGACTCAGGCCTGCCTCCAGTCACCAGGAGGGTTTCAGCGCCTTCACCTCCCTGCTGTAAACTTCATCTTGCCAGTTGATGTAGTCATCGCCAAAGATTGACTCAATAAAGATGCCCCATTTCCCAGAGGATGTTTTTCCAATTAGTGCAAAGAGGAAGTTCCAGCTGTGAGGACAGGAATCGGGGGTTCTGAAATGCAATGATTATTAGTAACAATCAATCAAACAGCCTCGTAGGACAAGGGAGAAAAAGCCAGCTCACCAGGATGCTATGTGGGACGAGGACGCTGGGCTGCCTGTGACAAGAGGCGATGTGGCTCAACTGCATTGTGGCCAAGCCCCCGAGACAGCGAGGGACTTTGTAACAAGGTTTTACCGCCTGCAGTAAAAATCCTGCCAAAACACATTCAGGGACGTGCAGGGAGACGTGTATTCATTATTATGCCCCTAGCAGCTATCGCAGGAAACCATCTGGGCTCAGTTGGCCTATAAATTTGCAGCTTGCTGTTGGGTGGGCTACAGGGAATCGGCCAAGCAGGAAGTCAAGGTGTGAAGTGGATCTGGCAGGTTCCACGCACAGGGGCTAGCTGAGAAAGTTGCCATTCTGGCAGTTATTTTTCTTTTTAATTTTTTTTTTATTGTGAAATATGTCACACGTACAAGAAAATGTGCAAAACATAAAGGTACGCTTTAACAAATTACCATAGAGTATGTATGTAACAATCACCCAGGTCAAGAAATAGGACATTGCTGGATTTCCAGAAGACTCCATGTGCCCTTCCCTTTCCCCCCAAAGATAACCATTCTGACTCTAGTAAGGATAGCTTCTGTGCCTCACTTTACTGTTTTGTCACTTAAATGTTCACCACAAAGTGAGAGTTTACTTTGCCCATTTTCGAACTTTACAGCACAAAGAGTCCGTATACTTACATGTCTTGAGTTTTTTTGTTTGTTTGTTTGTTTTTGATACTGGGAATTGAACCCAGGGGCATTCTACCTCTGAGCTACACCCCCAGCCCTTTTTTTCATCTTTTGTTTGGGAACAGGGTCTTTCTAGGTTGATGAGAGTCTCACTGCTTGCTGAGGTTGTCCTTAAATCTGTGATCCTCCTATTTCAGCCCCCCCAAGTACTGGGATTATAGGTGTGTGCCATCACCCCTGGCTCAATATTGTCTTTGAAGTATTTATCCATATTGCAGAAGGCTCTGGTTTGTTGGCTTTTATTACTGAATATTATTCTATTTTTCTATTTTACTGCTTTGGGTCTTTTACTGTTCCTGGACATTTGGGGTGTTTTCTGTTTTGGCTTATTACAAATAATGCTCTTAGGAACATTCATGCATATATATACCCTTGTTTCTCCACAGCTGTGATTCTCAAGTTTCAGTGTGCATAAAAATAGACATCAAGCTTGCAAAAATGCAGATTCTTGACCCTTCTCCCCAGAGATTCTGATTCAGTAAGTCTCGGGTGGGTTGCAGAAGTTTTCATATCCAACAAACCATTCAGCGATAATGACACTACTGATCTCTAGACTAGTAGCAAAATTATCCTTTAAATATTTATCCATGTTGCATAAGGCTCTGTTTTATTCATTTTTGTTACTGCACATCATTCTATTGGTCTGTTTTACTGCTTTGGACATTTTACTGTTTCTGGACATTGGGTGTTTTCTGCTCTCTAGCAGCATTATGAAATAGAAGTGGGCAAACTGCAGCCCAGAGGCCACGCCTGGCTCACCACGATGGTCATGAGCTAAGAAAGGCTTTTACATTTTAAGTGAGTGGGAAAAAATCCAAAGAAGAATAATATTTTACAACACATGAAAATTAGATGAAATTCAAATTTCAGTATCCATAAAGTTTCAGTGGCACACAGCCACGCAATTTTTTAATGCATTTTCTGTGGCCACTTTAATACTCAACAGA
>PVLC010037146.1:0-15726 GCA_004027655.1 Graphiurus murinus | reverse complement strand
ATAGAAAGGCAAGTTTGGGGGCTCCTGCCCGGACCTACTGAGTCAGTGGGTCAGTGGGTCAGTGGGTCAGTGGGTCAGTGGGTCAGTAGGGCCAGGCTGTCTGTTGGGTTTCACACTCCCCCCATGGGTTTCTGATGCATGCTAGTTTGAGAACTACCAGAAATCCTGCTTGAGGATCTATAAACTGCTGAGAGCACAGACAGATGCCCCGAAAGGGGGGGGGGGGGTCCCCGGCTATGCAGTAAGCTCAGGGCAGGACTCCCAGGAGCCTCGTATGCTCCAGGCTCCTCCCTGGGGCCTCAGGGACAGGCCACTCCTCAGTGTCCTGGAGAGGGGCAGCTGCCTGAAATGCAGCAGGAGCTTTGGAAGTAAACTGGTTTGGGGTCTGCATCCCAATTCCCTCTCTTGCTAGTCATGTACGTCACCCCCAGAGTCTTGCTTTTCTTTTCTGTTAAAATTTGCCAGGTGTGGTGGCACACACCTGTAATCCTAGCACCTGAGAGGTTGAGACAGGAGGATCGCAGGTTGGAAGCCAGCCTCAGCAACTTAGCAAGGCTCTCAGCAATTTAGGGGGACTTTGTTTGCAAATGAAAAATAAAACTGAACTGGGAGCTGGGCATGATGGCACATGCCTGTAATCCCAGTACTTGGGAGCTAAGATGAGTTGGAGGCCAGCCTCAGCAACTTAGGGAAACTCTGTTTCCAAATAAAAAATAAAATAGGGCTAGGGGTGTAGCTCAGAAGTAGAATGCCCCTGGGTTCAATCCCCAGTACCATAAAAGAAAAAAAAATTAAAAAACAAAAATCAAAAAACAAAAAGACAGTACTTGGGAGGCTGAGACAGGAAGATTGCAGCCTCAGCAAGTAATGAGACTCTTACCAACTTAGTGAGATCCCATTTCAAAATAAAAATAAAATAGGGCTGGGGGTGTAGCTCAGAGATGGAATGTCCCTGAGTTCAATCCTGAGTACCAAAAAAAAAAAAAAAAAGTGTAACACGGACTTTACAGGGGCCACTGAGAGGTAAATAAACTTAATGCAAGCAATGAACGGAGCAGAGAGAAAGGCAGATAACTTTTCCAGATGTAGAGTAAATGCCAGGACCTCTGGTAGCTCCCTCCCTCCCAGGCGTTCTCTCACACAGTGCTCAAGTTTTAGGAATAACTTTGTTTTACAGCTGGGGAAACTGAGTCTTACAGGCCTATCATTTGCCCACCGGGACTCGGGCGAAGCTAGACTCCGAACCCCGATTCTTCCTTAGCCTGCAGGCATAGAATACATCTCAGCCCGCAGGTGTCTGGACTTGACCGCTAGGCAAAGGCGGGCTGGGGCACTTGCAAATTCAACAAGCTTGTGCAAACAACTCTTTAACATCTGAATGACTTTTCCCCGTGCACTTTTGAATGATCCAGAAACCTTGCCTTATTATTCCCTATCCTCCTAGAGAAGCCTGCAGATCTGCTGCGAGACTCCTCGGTCACTAGCCGGGATACTAGGAGCGGAGCAGCGCCGGGAACAAGTGTTCCGGCGTCTCAACCCCCGTGGGACTGGAGCAAGTTTTTGCTTCCACCAGCTGTGGACACAAACCTACCCCAAGCCCACGCTGGCTCTCACCTGTAGCGCACTCTCTTCCTGCAGGACCCTGTCACTGAGCGACGCGTAGATCTAAAGGCTCCGGGATTATCTGCCCGGCCAAGCAGCAGACAAGGGGAGCCCACGAACAATGAGAAGAACTGCACATGCGCAGAAGGCGCTGTGAGGGACAGTTCCCCGGGCCCTGGTGGGGTAATCCATCAAAGTCTAGACTCCGCTTCCCACAAGGCTCCGCGCCCCCTTCTTTAGGGAATGTCTAAAGAGTTACTGTTTATTTGATGAGTTGGGAGACTGATGCTCCAAAATCATCTCTACTTTTGTTTGGAGCCCCAGTTCCTCATAACCCCCAGCCCGGGGTTAGGGATTTGAACTCGGTTCCACCTACAACCAGTGTCCCGTTAGACACAAACCCACCTTGGGAAGGAAAGATAAGATGTATGTCTATCGCACACATTTAACTGAATTATATAACTTGTTATTAATGTGATGATGATAACATAACTAAAGTCAAGCAATATAGTAAACTCTATAGAAAAGAAAGGCAAGCAATATAGTAAAAGATTAATACTAGCCAGGCGTGGTGGCGCACGCTTGTAATCCCAGCATTTGGGAGGCTGAGACTGGAGGATCCGGGTTCACAGCCAGCCTCAGCTACCTAGTGAGGCACTCCGCAACTCAGTGAGACTCGGATTCAAAATAAAGAATAAAAAATAGGGCTGGGGGTGTAGCTCAGAGGTAGAATGCCCCTGAGTTCAATCCCCAGTACCTAAAAAAAATTAAAAAAAAAAAGGTTAATACTTATGACCAGCACGTGTTCTCACTCAGATGCAAGTACTACCTCCACATGAAACAGGATTTCAAGGTAATACATTGAAATTGTAGATAAAATGGCAAATATACCTAAAAGAAAAAAATTGATCAAAGGAGCATGCTCATAATCACCCCTCCTGGAAGTGACCATGTCAGTATTACATGATGCCTTTACTGAAATAAGGCCCTAAAATCTTCATGTGTTATTTTGGCCATTTCATTAAACCTGTTAATGATTTTCTTATCCTTTTTACCTTTTTTTTTTTTCAGTACTGGGGATGGAACCTGGGGGCATTCTACCTCTGAGCTATAGCCCCAGCCCCTATGTTCTGTTTTGTTTTATTCTTTATTTTGAAACAGGGTCTCACAAAGTTGCAGAGGGCCTCACTAAGCAGCTGAGGCTGGCTTTGAACCAGATCCTCTAGTCTCAGCCTCCCAAATGCTGGGATTACAAGCATGTGCCACCATGCCTGGCTTACCTTTTTCTTTTGACAACTTTCAAATGTTCATAAAAGTTGCAGGAATGATTCGTTCTGACGCAACATCTGTAAACCGGTTACTTAGACTCATCAGTTGTGAATATTTCTCCACATGCATTCACCCTCCTACTTTCCCTGTCTTTCTCTTCTCCTCACTCTCTTTGCCATTGCCATTTGAGAGTAAGCTGCAAACACCAACTGCAACCCCTAGAACTTTAGCATACATCTAAGAATAATGGCATTTAAGTGTGTGTACCTATATGTCACAATTATCAAATCCAAGAAATTGAACACTGATCTAATATTATCTAATATCTGGATCATGTTCCAATTTTACCTATTATCTCAATAACATCCTTGATAACACATTTGTCTGATCTGGGAACCAGTTCAAGATCACTTATCACACACATTCAATTGTCCTATCACTTAGGTTCCTTCATTCTAATTCCTCAGCCTTCCACCGTATCTGAAGACATTGGTAAGTTTGAAGAGGACACACCTGCTTTTTGTTTGTTTGTTCTGTGGCACTGGGGATTGAACCCAGAGGCATTCTACCTTCGAGCTACACCCCCAGTCCGATTTTATTTCTTATTTGGAAACAGGGTCACTAAGTTAATGAGTCTCACTACTTGCTGAGGCTGGCCTTGGATCTTCAGTCCTCCTCTCAGCCTCCCAAGTACCGGGATTACAGGCATGCACCATCACGCCTGGCTCACATCTGTTGTTTTAAAGGATGTTCCTGCCCAGAGTGGTGGTACATGCCTTTAATCCCAGTACTTGGGAGGCTAAGACAGGAGGAGCACAGGTTCCAGATCAGCCTCAGCAATCTAATGAGACCCTGTTTCAAAAACAAAACAAACAAACAAACAAACAAATAAATAAAAAGAGCCGAGGGTCTAGCTCAGAGGTAGAATACCTCTGAGTTCAATCCCAAGTACCAAAAAGAAAAAAAAAATATGTTCCTTTATTTGAGTTTCGAGTTTGATTGTTTCTCATACTTGGATTCAGATTCTACGTTTCTTGGCAGGGATCCCAATAAGAGATGCTTTATCCTTCTCAGTAGCCATAGATACACCAGGCCAGTTTCACACACATATCAGCTTATCCCAGTTTTGATAATATCAACTTTGATGACAGTGCAGCTCAGTATACTTTTGTATCTATTGTTTCTCTCCTGCCAATGATAATACCGTATTAATAACAAATTATACTCACAGTAGCATTCAGTATCTAGGACTAACTTGGACAAGAATTGGGCAGCATTCACACAAAAGAAATCATTACACTCTATTATGTGAGGTTGAAGATGTGAACAGACACTGATACTGCTTACTTTGATGGAAAGAGTCAATATTCTTTAACAAAATTACAACCAAATCTCAACAAGTTGAACGATGTGGGGTTTTTCTTTTATTTTGTTGTTGTTATTCTTATTTAGACTGGAGAAATACTTTTTTTTCTTTTTTCTTTTTAATGTGCTTTTATTGGTGCTTTATAGTCTCACATCATAATGTAAATCATGTTGATTTACCTTTTCTTTTGATTTTATTTAACTGAATACAACTAAATTTCATCTGGAAGAACAAAAAAAACTTAAGGTAGCAGCCAGGACTTTCTTTCTCTTTCTCTTCCTCTCTCCCTTCCTCCCTCCCTCCTCTCTCTTTTGTGGTTCTGGGGATTGAAGGCAGGGACATACTTATTTGGAGCTATACCCCAGCCGCATATATATATAGTTTTGAAACAGGATCTCACTAGGTTACTGAGAGTCTATGTTGCTGAGACTGTCCTCAAATCTGCGATCCTCCTGTCTCAGCCTCATCAGTACCGGGGTTACAGGCATGCACACTATAACACTTACGTTTCACATACTCTTTTCTCTTTTCGTGGCACTGGGGATTGAATCCAGGGGCATTCTACTTCTGAGCTACATTCCAAGTCCCACTTTATTTTTTATTTTGAAGCAGGGTCTCACTAAGTTACTGAAGGCCGACCTCAAACCTATGATCCTCCTGTCTCAGTCTCCCAAGAACTGACTGGGATTATAGGCTCATAGACTCTTTTTTTTTTTGCGGTACTAGGGATTGAACTCAGGGGTGTTCTACCTTCGAGCTATACCCCCAGCCCTATTTTTTATTCTTTATTTTGAAACCAGGTCTCACTAAGTTGCAGAGTACCTCACTAGGTAGCTGAGGCTGGCCTCGAACCCGGATCCTCCGGTCTCAGCCTCCCGAACGCTGGGATTACATCATAGACTCTTTTTTTTTTTTTTTTTTTTTGCGGTACTGGGGATTGAACTCAGGGGCATTCTACCTCCCCAGCCCTATTTTTTATTTTTTATTTTGAAACCGAGTCTCACTAAGTTGCGGAGTGCCTCACTAGGTAGCTGAGGCTGGCCGCAAACCCGGATCCTCCGGTCTCAGCCTCCCGAATGCTGGGATTAGAAGCGTGCGCCACCACGCCCGGCTACATCATAGACTCTTGATTTAACATGTTAACAACAAACCACCAACAATCTAGAGAAAATATAATTTTTCATTTAATCTCTTGGCAGGAGTGAAAGGCAACAGCCACAAAAGAAATGACTGCTGAATTTTACTCTAAAAAATCTTAAAATCTCATTTTCAGAAAAAAAAATCAAGTAAAATAACACTTGGGAAATATATTTGTTAAGTATATGAAAGAAATGGTTTATTGATTTCATTTAATTTTATCTCTTCCACATTTGTAAGACCATGCCACCATAAAAAGATCTATGGATATAAAGGACAAGCAAGACAAGGGGAAATGCAAATGAGAAATATGTGACAACAGTTCATAAACTACACATAAAAAATACAAGTGCTAGCCGGGCGTGGTGGCGCACGCTTGTAATCCCAGCATTCGGGAGGCTGAGACCGGAGGATCTGGGTTCGCGGCCAGCCTCAGCTACCTAGTGAGGCATTCCACAACTTAGTAAGACTCGGTTTCAAAATAAAGAATAAAAAATAGGGCTGGGGGGTATAGCTCGGAGGTAGAATGCCCCTGAGTTCAATCCCCAGTACCGAAAAAAAAAAAAAAATGCAAGTGCTTAAATACATTTGAGGGCCTTCACAGTAGGCAACGATTATAAAGAAAAATGACATCTCGGGTGAACAGAAGTTTGGAGAAATGTTCATTCTCATAAATATCTTTTTGGAACATAATTTATAAAACAACTTAGAGGCCACTCCATACCAAGATTTAAAAGGAGAGTGCACTCTAGTTAAGGTATCAATTCTATTCCTAGGAACAGGACAGAGGCCTCCTTCACAGCTCCTTCCTGAAGCCACTTTGGGTCTACACTGGTTTAAATCTGAGAACTGAGTAAGAAGCCATGGGTTGACAACTATAATCCCTGCCGTCTTGGTTCTGCCTGAGAGAGCCAGAAGCTTCACACTTGTGTCACACTGAACCTAAGAAGCCCGCCCATCTGATTTCAATCTAGGGTCTCCATGATCAAAAGCCATCTCTGGCAGGCCCAAACCTGATTATCCCTCTGTCCTAGGGCATGCTCTGATAATTCTGTCCCCTGTGCCTTCCGAGGCTAGGGACTAGCCAAGCATGGTGGCGCACAGGAGGATCACAGATTTGAGGACAGCCTTAGCAATGTAGTGAGACTCTCAGCAACTAAGTGAGACCATTTCAAAAAAAAAAAAATAAGAAGAAAGGGCTATAGGCGTAGCTCAGAGGTAGAATGCCCCTGGGTTCCATCCCAGTACCAGGAAAAAAAAAAGGCTAGGTGCTGGTCCCTGGCCTCTACCACTCCAAGATCCTATTATTTCCATTTTGAGGCTCAGCTTCCAGGGACCACTCCTGGTACCAGTTACAGAATTAGTACTGTTAAGAAATTGAACATTCAAAAGGAATGAAAAAGAATTGACTGAGTTGTTGGTCATGGTGGCACATGCCTATAACCCTAGTACTTAGGAGGCTGAGGTAAGAGGATCACAATTTTGAGGCCAGCCTCAGCAATTTAGCAAGCTCCTCAGCAACTTAGTGAGACCCTGTTTCAAAATGAAAAGGGACAGGGGATGTAGTTTGGAGGTGGAATGCCTCTGGGTTCAATCTCCAATACCAAAAACAAAATAAAACAAGCAAAAGCAGAGTGACAAGGTTACCAAAGCATGGGTAGGGTTACAGGAAACCAAGGGAGTTGGTGATGCTACAAAACGCGTCACCTCGGCTTGGCTGTCCACGCTCCCTGTACGTTTCCAGCGAGGGTGGGCCGCTAAGGGCGTTTCCGTGTGAGGTGTGGAGGGTGGAGGTGGAGAAGCAGCCATTTTGCTTGTTTGCTTGGAGGCGTCTGTAACCAACCATGTTGTTTCTTACCTGCTGGCTCTCTGGGGGCCTGGACCAGGAGGCAGCCCGTGGCTCCCCTCCCTTGCCAAGGACCTTCCTTTAGCTCTTCCAGCTCTGGGGCTAAGTGTGCATTCAGGAACACGGCAATGGCATCAACTTCTCCTGTGGGACACCCACGTCCTCGGGGATGAAGGCAGCGAGAGGTGGCACAGGCCATCTGTCTCTGTGGGTCAGCTTGTCTTTTCTCTCCCAGCAAGAGCCCACTTTCCCTTCCTGATTGGTGGGCTTGTGGACCACAGCTCCAGCCTCAACTTGGAGTCTATCCCGTGGCAATTTTGGCACTGTTGCATGAGGTCAGTCCTCCTTAACAACTCTACCTATCGGTCTACCAAGCTAGCATCTCTAGACCACACACACTGCTCTGCTTTTGATTGAATCCCAAATGGCACAGGATGGGAATGACCTTTGGGGTCCGGGGAGAGCACCAGCTAGGACCCAACCGGACACCTGATGGCCAGAGACCCTGGCTGATGCGGTTCCTGGTGGTCTGTCCTGACTGTGGAGAGTGGTGCTGGAGAGGCAGAGAATACCAGAAGCATCAGGCTTCTGAGGACTCACACCTTGTGCTAGACGTGATGAAGCAAGCTACATTGGGACTTTCTAACCAAACTCATCTTCAAATATGAAGTCCACAGAAGACAGTATGAACACACAATAATACAGGGGACGCTCTGTCCACCTGAGACTTAGAGAATCAGGGATCATTTTAAGTTAGATTTCAGGTGAACAGGGAGAGAAGAGGGATGAGATTACCAGCCAGCTTCACTATAGACTGAACTGACAGAAAGAAACTAATAAACGGAGTCTTCCTTTTACTCTGGGTAATAATAGAAGACATTGAGGCATTACATAAAAATAGTAGTATAATACTTGATAACTGATAGAATGGAAATATGAACTTTCCTAAATACCAATGCTATGCAGTGGAAGAAAAACAGGAAGATATATTTATAACAAAGTAATGTGGTAGAATGGAAATCAAATGTCAGTCGTATCAGTACCAATTCATAAAACCTTTTTCCCATTCTCTCAATGATTTTTATTCTCCATTTCATTGGTAAAATTGGAACAATTCATAAGCTTCCACATCAACCTACTCATATGTGCCAATATGTAGTATGTTAGAAGATGAGCCGGCACGGCATAATGGTTGTCTGTTTTCTTAAAAGAGGCCACCTTTCCCTCCATGCACTAGACTCTGACTCTTCTCACCTGCTTAGAACCTGACTCTACCATTTCCCCTGCTCTGTACTGAACTTTCTGTAAGCACATAAACAGGTAGTTAGCTCTATCCTGAGACAGAAACCTCTTTTCAGCCGGACTTGGTGGCGCACACTTGTAATCTCAGCGTTTGGGAGGCTGAGACCAGAGGATCCCGGTTCGTAGCCAGCCTCAGCTACCTAGTGAGGCACTCCACAACTTAGTGAGACTCTTGTTTCAAAATAAAGAAAAAAAAATAGGGCTGGGGGTATAGCTTGGAGGTAGAATACCCGAGTTCAATCCCTAGTACCACACACACACAAAAAGAAACCTTTTGACTACACTTCTCAAACTACCATGCCATCTTTCTTTTAGCACAGCTCCTTGAAAGAGTTGGTTGTATCCACTGTTTCTGGCGTGTCCTCTTCCTATTTCTTGAAACCACTCCATTGCAACTGTGGTTCCCTAAGGTAGCTAGCTCCAAGATGGCCCCAGCACTCCCCACCTCCAGGTAGTCTCCTTCATGCCTGTGCCTCTTCTTCCATACCTTATCAAGGTTGGCGCGTGAGACCGTCACTGTAGTGAAAGTGAGTTATAACTAGGTAACGAGGAACACTGCGGCATCTTCCTTGCTCTCTCTTGGATCACTCTTCTGGGGGGATGCCAGTGGTCACGCTGTGAGGGTACTCAAGAAGCCCTAGGAGAGGTCACATGACATCAGAGAGCCAATGTGGAAGTGGAGGCTTCAGCCCCAGCCTGGTCTTTGAACCCCGAGCCAGAACACAGAGCTAAGTTACTCATATTCCTGAACCACCAAAACCATGCACAATAATAAAGGCTTATTGTTTTTTTAAGCTGCTAAATTTTGGGGTAATTTGTAATACAGCAGTAGATAATGAACACGAGGGTTGAATCATCTCCCTAATATCTATGTTGAAGTCCTAGCAACCTCTGGATCCTTAGAATGTGACCTTCATTAGAAATAATGTTGTTGCTGATGGTCCTATTAAATAAGGCGAGTCCCTAATCGAGTATGTCTTCCTAAAAAGGAGAAATTTAGACACACATGCACCAATATGAACATGTAAAGATTGGAGGTACACTGTCACAAGCCATGGAACTACCAGGAGCCAGAGGAGGCCTGGGACGGACCCTCCTCTAACACCTTCAAGAGGCAACATGGCCTTGTAACACCTTAACCTCTGACTTCCGGCCTCAGAACTGACAATCGATTCCTGTTGTTCTAGACATACAGTTTGTGGTTATGGCAGCCCTAGGAAACCAGTGGACCAGTACACCATGTCTTTTTTGCTTTGGCCACTTTTAAGATTTTCTTTTTAGAAAATAGGTCTTCAATTTTCTGCATCTTGAAATTTTATTTTGATTGGCTTTGTGGTCTTCATTTTTGTCCTGATCAGGGTTCACTAAACTTCTCAGATTTGAGAATTTATGTTTTTCATCAGACTTGAAAAAAAAATTTCCCAACACAGAGCTTTTCCATCTATATAATATAAAGAAAAAATACAGTCATGGGTAGAATCATGGTTTGCCACATAACCCAAAACAAATGGGCAGCAGAAGGCACAACTACTAGACAGCCAGCTAGTACACAGGTCTTCAGCACACAGAAATAGCTAAGAAATACAGAGCAATCCACCAGTTTCACTTATAATAAACAAGTTTTACAAGATCAAGCAATTATATTAAAATAATGTTAAAATATTTAAGGGATAAATTTAGACAAATTCAAAACAAAAACTAAGTTTTAAAAAATCTATCAATAAACAACTTTAAAGTAAAAGATAATAAAATTCCATTCACAACAGCAACCAAATCTTTGAGGTGATTATGAATTAATTTGACAGAAAAAGAATAATACTGGTATACACATACACACATAAACATATTCATGTATGTTTGTATTTATATATATATGTAAAATACATGCATATGTGTATACTTATGTCCATCCTACTGAAGGCATAATAAAACAACTGAATAAATGGATAGGTAAAACATGTTCATATTGGGTTCTCTGAGGGACCCCAAATAAACAGCGCCTTTTTCAACCCCCCGAACAATCAAAAATTAAGACAAGCAGCAGCAGATAGGGGTCAGGATGACCTACATTACAGATCAAGACAGAGTGGAGGATGTGACCTAGTGTGGCCACATGGGCCAATTAGCTGAGCGACAGAGTTAGGCCCACTCACCAGCGCAATCACAGGCAATGCCCATGACAAGACATCACACAGGCAGGGCAGTCCAGGATGAAGAGAGAAAGCACTGAATTAAGCACACCCAGTTACTCCTCCTTTCTATACCAGTTAGATAAACTCACCCCATCTTCCCTAGGGCAGAATGTGTACTGCGGCAAAGACGAGGCATGGGTTTACAGGAAATCCCAGTCAGGGAAATCAGGACTTGGTATTAAACCCCCAAAACTGGCATCCTGCCTAATCGTATATATGCATATAACCTAATTCTAGTCAGCAATCAGAGGCCCTTTTTCTCAGAATTTGACAAACGAATTCTAAAAACAACACCTCTATGAACATGTTTACTAGAAAACCTGAGATTTTAAAAATCATTTTGACATAATCAAACCCCTGATAGAAGAGGGGTGAGTGGATACTTTGGAATGCTAAAACCAGAGAGACACTTTTTGGATTCAAACACCATCCTAATTCTCTCTGCTGCTGTTCAATTCTGTTTGTCTCTGCATTTTTTCCTACTTCAATTGCTGGTTTCTCTCTTTTCTTTTCTTTTTGTGGTACTGGGAATTGAACCCAGGGGCATTCTACCTCTGAGCTATACCCCCAGCCCTATTTTATTCTTTATTTTGAAACAGGGTCTCACTAAGTTGTAGAGGGCCTCACAAGTTGCTGAGGCTGGCTGTGAATCCGCAATCCTCCTGTCTCAGCCTCCCAAGTACTAGGATTAGTTGCTGGCTTCTTGACTTAGCTGGAAGCTTGGCTTAGCTAGGATCACTTTCTAGCTATCCTGTGCCTACGTCCTTAGAAGTCTTAGGAAGGGCTCTCAGTGGCTCAGCTTTATCAAATGCTCATCTTGTATGATCACCATGAGTAGATGGGCATCAGAGTTAGTACTCTTCATCGTCACCTTTGCAGATAAAGGGACTGGGGTCTATTACTAGAATACTATGGACACAGAGTTAGAAGGCAAAAAACAAGCTGTCTAATCTGCGAATTTAATACACTATAAAATCTGTAAATTATTAATTACTCAATTGTCACAGGAACAACTGGTATTGATATGGAATGAAGAGATTAGATCCTCACACATGGTAACATATTATCAAGGAACACTGAAGAGAGAAATCAAATAAACTGAAATCATGTTTGCGTCATTATTTTAAAGGGAGGCACACTTGGCATATCTGAATTGTTGAACACTTTCAGAGTTCACACTGAATGTTAGAGCTCACCCAGGTGAGCTCTATTACTTATGGCAGAAAAATTCCCCATATTCTCTACTAAGATTTCACCCTTGTATATTATTAGCATTATGCAAATTATTTGATTTGTTGTCTTGTTGGAACTTACTCCTTGTGACTTTTCTGATGTAAAAGGAAGTTTGATTTGTGGCGAAATGTTTTATCACACTCGTTACATTCATAGGGTTTCTCCCCTGTGTGTATTTTCTGATGTTCGGTGAGAGTCCAGAGCCGACGGTAGGTTTTCCCACATTCATTACATTCATACGGTTTTTCTCCTGTGTGAATTCTCTGATGGACTCTGAAGGCTGACTTATGGCAAAAGGATTTCCCACATTCGTTACATTCATATGGTTTCTCCCCAGTGTGAGTTCGCTGATGCTCGATAAATGAGAATTTTTGGCAGAAGGTTTTCCCACAGTCATTACACTCGTAGGGCCTCTCTCCTGTGTGGGACCTCTGATGGTGAGTGAGAGCCGACTTCCTGCAGTAGGTCCTCCCACACTCGCTGCACTCATAGGGTCTCTCCCAGAGGGTTCTCTGGTGTGCTAAGAAGCGCGGGCTTCTGCTGGCTGCATGCTCATGTTCGTGACACTCAAAAAGATTCTCCTTTGTGTCCATTCCCTTATGTCCGCTGCAGCTAGACTCCACGGCGGCTGTTGTGCCACATTTCTCAAACACGCCGTGCTTCTCTCCTGCGTGAGTTCTCTGGTGTATAGTGAGTGTGGACTTGTGGCAGAAAGACTTCCCACATTCACTGCATTTGTAAGACTTCTTTCCTCTGTGAATTATCTTATGCGCAATGAGGGCTGATTTAGTGCACAGAAATTTTCCACACTGACTGCATTCATAGGGTTTTTCTCCTGTGTGACTTCTCCGATGTACATTGAGGGCTGACTGACAAAAGAAGGTTTTCTCACATTCACTACATTCATAGGGTTTTTCCCCGGTGTGAATTCTCTGATGTGCAGTAAGGGCTGACTGACAGAAGAAGGTTTTCCCACATTGCTTACATTCATTTGGCTTCTCTCCTCTGTGAGTTCTTTGATGTACCATGAGGTAAGACTTTTTGCTGAAGGCATTCCCACATTCCTTGCATTCATAAGGCTTCTCCCCTGTGTGTGACCTGAAATGTTCAGCAAGGGCTGACTTCCGAAAGAAGGTCTTTCCACATTCATTACACTCATAGGATTTCTCCCCTCCATGAATTTTCTGATGTACGATGAGGGCGGATTTGTCAATGAAAGCTTTCCCACATTCACTGCATTCATAGGGTCTCTCTCCAGTATGAATTCTTCGGTGTCGAGTGAGGCTTGTCTTCACACGGAAAGTTTTCCTACAATCATTACAAACATAGGGTCTCTCTCCTGTATGAATTCTCCGGTGGACGATGAGGGTGGATCTCTTAGAAAAGGTTCTCTGGCATTCATCACATTCATTTAGCTTCCTTTCAGCCTGCTCGCTTGTCTGTGCAGAGAGGACTGCCCTGAAGAAGGGTTTACTGTATTTATTATGGTCAAAAGGTTGGTTCAAAGCCTGAATGTTTTCATGCAGAGTAAGGTCTTCGTCGTCACTTATGACTTCCCTAACTTGATCATGTATATATTTTTTCATTCTAGAGCGCATGCTCTCACCCTTAGTCTGGAGCAGTGGCTGCTCACACCCGCTGTGTGAGAGACTAATCTCACCCTCAGTCTGGAGCAGTGGCTGCTCACACCCGCTGTGTGAGAGACTATTCTCACCCTCAGTCTGGAGCAGTGGCTGCTCACACCCGCTGTGTGAGAGACTGTCCTCACCCTCAGTCTGGAGCAGTGGCTGCTCACACCCGCTGTGTGAGAGACTGTTCTCACCCTCAGTCTGGAGCAGTGGCTGCTCACACCCGCTGTGTGAGAGACTGTTCTCACCCTCAGTCTGGAGCAGTGGCTGCTCACACCTGCTGTGTGAGAGACTGTTCTCACCCTCAGTCTGGAGCAGTGGCTTCGCGCACCCGCTGTGTTCATCTGGAACCTTTTTATTTTCTTTGCTATTTATCTCGACAGTTACTTCTGAATTAGTTTTCAAACCATTTCCATCGGGATCACATCTGCAGGGTATTTTTCTTGAGGGAACAACATTCACGCCTGGAGTAAATGTCTCATCGAATACGCGGGCTCTTTCTGTAGGCAGTTTTCCGTTGTTCAAGGGCACAGCGTGCCCTAGGTGTGCACCTTGAGTTTCCTTGTCCTTCTCTAAGGCATCATCACTTTCTAGAAAGGAGCACAATGAATGACTTGTGAGTTCTTACATACTTGCTATGCAACGAGAAGCCTTACAAATGCCTTGCTGAAAGGGTTTATATTTTAGGCCCAGCCTCCCAAGATTAAGGAAATATTCCAACTACAAATCTCTCTCACTTGGTTTTAGAGAAAAAAAGAAAAAAGCAAATCCATCGATACCAACCTATTTAACAGGGCTGGAGGAAGTAGAAACTAGCAAAGAACCTTTGACACTTTACGAGAGCTCTGATGCTTTACAAACATAGGGTAGAAAAAATAAAAAGTTTGTAAGTAGCAAACTGGAAGTGGGGTGATGGTGTATTCAAATAGACAAGAGTCAAGTAAAAACTTAAGAGAAAGACAGTCATGCAGTGAGACCAGGAAAAACACAAGAAGGTAAATTTAAAAATTTTGTGGAAGCCGGGCGTGGTGGCGCATGCTTGTAATCCCAGCATTTGGGAGGCTGAGACCGGAGGATCTGTGTTCGCGGCCAGCCTCAGCTACCTAGTGAGACACTCCGCAACTTAGTGAGACCCGGTTTCAAAATAAAGAATAAAAAATAGGGCTGGGGGTATAGCTCGGAGGTAGAATGCCCCTGAGTTCAATCCCCAGACCCGCAAAAAAAAAAAAATAAATAAAAATAAAAAAATAAAAAAATAAAAAAAATAAATAAATAAAAATTTTGTGGTGACATGGGAAGTCTGGAGTTCATCCAAATAAGAAAGGGAATGGAAAGTCAGACTGGGAGCTGAGCAGGGCTGGACTGGAGGGAGGTAAGCAGGCCATCTCAAACAACTGCACAACCCCAAGAGTGAGGGTTTTCTTAAATTTTGTGTCCTAAGAGTTTTGTTTGCCTTGTTCTAGTCCAACTTTGGACTAGAATGAAAAGTGAAACTGAGTTACTTCTAGGACAAACCATGGAGAGAAAAAAGAAGGATCTAGAAAGATCATGCAAATCAACCAAGATTTGTCTTTTTCAAAGCTATGAATGTCTAAATATAAAACGAGTCTATGATAATGTTGGGTAGGGCAAGGTAGGCAACAAAATGCTACAGAAATAAAATTAGTAGGGTGGCAAAAAAAGAACTTCAACTCTGGGGTTAGTGGCAAAAGCCTTCATAAGTTTCAATTAAAAGAGTACATTTATTTGAAGGAAATGTTTTAGGTATTTAAGTGGCTGAGGATGGCAACTTAAATGATCCTGTGATCCTCCTGTCTCAGCCTCCTAAGTACTGGGATTACAGGTGTGCACCACCACAGACGGCTGTTTAAGGTATCTATCGCATGAAAGTTAGTTGTCCTCAATCACTTCCAAATGTCTAGGCCTATAAAAAGAGATCACAAAGATGTCCACTGTGATTGCTGACCACCTGGCTGGGGCTCTCATTTCCTCTGGTCTTCACCTGCTCAGTTATCATTTCCTTACCTGTGAAGTTCTGACTTGAGAATTCCTCCACTACCCATGGTTCTTCTCCTTGCTCCAACTTGAAGATCACATCTGGCTTGCTAATATGAAACCCTGTTAATGGGAAATAATACAGAACTTGGACCA